>CABFVZ010002690.1:0-56421 GCA_902151445.1 Timema monikensis | reverse complement strand
CTTTTTTTTTTACTGGCCTGCTTCTGTGACCGTATGGTATAAAGCAGGGATAGCGAGATAAACACGTGTGTGTGAGTGTTCAATGCAACACAATAGGATAAATGTGTTGGGTTGCGAAGCAAATTTTTTTTTTAAATACAACAAAACTGTATTTTTTATTAACCATACCAAAAGATTGGTAAATCATCTCAAAAAATATAATTTTGTCAATGTTCTTATACTCATATTGATGCGAGCAATTATTTTTAACCGTAAGACTTTTGAAAAGCGATCTTATAGACTGACTTACTGACAAGCAACTAACTATCTTTTCTCTTGAGAATCATCTCATAGTTTATCTCATCTCACACATCATCATATAAATATTGTGAACGAATTTTAAAACATACCAAGCCACTAAGGTATTTATTATTGTTATACATTATCAATATATTTAAGCTTGTGTATGTCAGTCTATTTTGGGTGTTTATAAAAAAAATTGTATGAATTTTGAAGAAAAATCAATAAATAAAAAGTATTTGGGCCACCAATTTTTTTTTTTGTTTATTTAACTCTCCTGTAAGAAACTTTGTATATCCCTGGTCTAAACAGTAACTCTCTCAATAAATTGGATTGTAAACGACGGGGACAGAGAGTGTATAATGAAGGTTTGTTTTCATAAAAAAAAATTACACTTTCTTCTCCACGCCAATACTGCTACACTTTCTATAAATTTAAACTTTTCCCTAACAGATTAACGTAACTAAAGCGACTTACCCGATTATGAAGTAAGACTCGGTGCTTAAAAAAATAGCCCATACGTTTTAAAACCTAATCTTGTTTTAATCACTGCGTCTTACTACCTGTTCAGGTTGTATGGATTTATTATAATTACTCTAATAGGGTATGGATGAGGAAGGAAGTATTTGAGAGATAATCTACCCGCATTTGCATGGAAAGAGTGGGAGACCATTGAGGGGAATAAAAACCTCAGTAGACCCAACCGGGGTTTGAACGCCGATCTCTCCAATAATCAACATACCAGTCTAACACGAGAGTGACTCTTGCTTGAACCGTTCTGCCACTAAAATTATATTTTGTAGCCGTGGTGATGTCAATCCTCCAATACCTCAATGTCCTTACTATAACATAAACGTGATATTTTATAAACAAATTTTGAAAATATATAAATAAAATGTGACGTATTTCAACACACAAAAATATTTAGAACAGCTTCTAAAGTCTAAACATTCACCGACTAGTGATTAAATGACATATACAGCGTTATAATGGATAAATTTAGATATGTCAACATAAAATAATATTATGAGATTTGTTTTTTTCCTTCGAAAGCTTTTTCTTTACCTACAGTAGCCCCATGGCTTCTTTGGTGCTGACTGACAGTTCACAGCTAACAGCTGACGCCTTTGAAAAGTTACCAGACCAAATTTTGTATCCCTACGCCGAACTATATGATCTTCAAAAAGGTGTGTTTAGCAGCTGTCACTTCTGATAGTCAAAATTTAGGTATAGGCCTATGCCTAAATGTTGACTGTAAAAAGTCAGCTGTGAGCTGTCAGTCAGCAACAAAAAAGCCTAGCGGCTGCTCTAGATACACTTAATGGATGATTTAAAAAAAATTAAAGTTTTGTCATGTGACAACGAAAAAACTTATCTTTGACTCTACTTCGAATGTTTTCAAGTTTCTCTTCAACTTCACGTTTAACAGAAATTTACTTTATCACGTTCCTACTTTACACATGACACTAAACACGTCACTCCTGAGTGGGTTGATTTGAGACAATGAAAGTATGCCAATGAGATCTTTTTCTTTCTCATTTTTTATTATTTAAATGACATGTGTGTTTGTGAGTGTACGTGTAATAATAAGAACGGGCCTTAAACAAAGCCATTGTCACACA
The DNA here is from genome assembly GCA_902151445.1 of Timema monikensis. Lineage (NCBI taxonomy): Eukaryota > Metazoa > Arthropoda > Insecta > Phasmatodea > Timematidae > Timema > Timema monikensis. The sequence goes on along the minus strand of CABFVZ010002690.1, from coordinate 54,520 downwards.
CTGCTTGAGACACGACCAATTAGAGATATCCGTCTCAAAGCTAAACAAGCAGAGTACAAAACAGTCAGAGGTGTGTTTCAATTAAATAAACAAAAGACTTCATCCAAAAAGCTACCGGAGTTATTCAGCTACTAAATAAAAGTACAGACTCTTATGATTATTCCTTAAGCACCGCGTCTTACTGCCTGTTTAGACTCTTAATTAGGTATATGAACTAATTACGCTGACGTGTTAAGAATGTGGAATATTATATATTTTATCGAAGTGTACCTACATTCACGCGAAAAGAGAGTGAACTTATAAAAAAATAAAATTCACCCTAAATACACCCGACCGAGATTCAAACACCAATCTCCCCGTCATAGACAGTCTAATCTTTTATGAGCGTGACACTTCGACCATTATATATTAAACTTTACTGAAGGTATTTTTTACTTAATAATTTTCTACTTTCCATTCACGCAAATGTGGGTACACTCCCTACAAGTTCAATCTTCATCACCCCTAAAACATTAGTGAAATCAGTAAATACGCATATAGTCCGGATGGGTAGTGTAATACGTTGCGCTAAACAAGAAATATTGAGAGTAGCACGCCGACTATAGAACCGAACATCTCTGGTTAAACCAGTTGAGAATCAATGCACAAAACGGCTGAGTCATCTCAACATTAATTATGTATGTTCTCTTCGCGTGCTTACAACTTAAATAGGCTCAGCACTGGGTGGTCTTGGTCAGTTACTTCGAGCTTGTAACTACCGTTACTAAGTCATTCATCATAACAGTTATAATTCCTACCACCAGAGAGGGAAAATGACGTCACAGATCCCTATCTTGAGCCAATCACCTCATTACACATATCCATATTTTGAGCTAGTTCTTTCCAATACAACTTATTGCAACTCTCTCTAGCTTCAGCTAGTTCTATACAATCCACCTCATTACACCCTATCCCTATCTTGAGCTTGTTTTATCCAGTCCACTTCATTAAACTCTATCCCGATATTGAACTAATAATATCCAGTCCCCCTCATTACATCCTATCTCCTTCAGGTCCATTCTAATTCTATCCTCCTATCTGCGTCTAGGTCTTCCCACTGGGTTTGACATACACGCTGCATGTCCTACTAATAACAACCTGCGATATTAAATGTCTGACGATGAGTAGAGACGTATACAAATCTTCATTATGTAACCTCCTCCACTATCTTTTATCTTCATTCCTTTTTAGAGCAAATATTTCGCCTAAGTACTTTGTTATTTTTAATACCCTAAGCCTTTTCTCTTCGTCCAAATTAAGTAAACTGTAAATTTTGACCCACCTCGGTGGCGTAGTTGGCTAACGCGCTAGTCGTGTTTAGCTCGACTGCTGAGGACGGGGAGATAGAGGTTAGAAACTCGGTCGGGGGAACAGGGGGGNAAATGGTTTTCCACTCTACCTCCACGCAAATGCAGGTTCACTTCCTCTAATTAAACCTTCCCAATTCCTAATCCATTAGTGTAATTAGTACTTAAAGCGTATAACCCGAACGGGTAGTAAGACACGGTGCTAAATGAAAATTTTGTAAGGTTTTTTGTGTTAATTTGTACATATATTTTTTATTTTCAAGTTGAATTTTTATTTTAAACCCTTTTATAGCGAACAAACAAATAAAAAAGTAGTATTCAGAAAATGCTATGTAAATAAGAACATGACAGATCATTTTTTTAAGTGTGGGGGAGGGATAGGGAGAGGGAGGTAGTAGATTCAAATGGTCTTTTGACCCGATGAAACTTAAAACCCTTCGCGATCATTCATTCCTGAGGGTGATATTTGTTCTCCTAGACACGAGGCTATTTAACTCCAGCGCTGTCCGAGAGTCTGTCGGGACCAAGAGAAGATCCAGGACGAGAATAATGGCCGTCCCGTGTGATGTATGAGGTGCAATTACGTCACAGTATGTCGGTACCTACACNAGATGGGGGGGGGGGGTCACACATACCTACTGGGTCATCCTCCTCACCTTTCAAGGCTAACGTCAAGCTTGTTAAACCAACATCACAAGTTCTTTGACGACTAAAAAACTTTCCCCAGAATATTTTACAATGACTTAATTCTTCAACTCTCCATAAGGGAGGTGCGATGGAAAAAAACGATTTACTTCTTTAATCAACTAAAGAAGATACAATAGATCAAAATATATTACTTTTCCGGTCCATTAAATGAGATAAAATAGGTCAAAATATATTACTTTTACGGTCAATTAAATGAGATAGAAAAGGTCAAAATATATTACTTTTACGGTCCATTAAATGAGATAAAATAGGTCAAAATATATTACTTTTGCGGTCCATTAAATGATATATAATAGGTCAAAATGTAATACTTTTACGGTCAATTAAATGAGCTAGATTAGGTAAAAATATGTTACTATTACGGTCCATTAAATGACATAAAATAGGTCAAAATGTCTCACGTTTAAGGTCCATTAAGGTAGTTGCATTAGGTCAAAATGTATAACTTCATTCCTAATACATTAAAGTATTTAGTACATAGGCTTATAACCCGAACGGGTACTAATACTAGGTGCTAAAAAATAAAAAATAAACTGTCATTCTCGGGCAGCCAAGTGGAAAACTTTAGCGTTAATAATGAATAAATGGAAGAAGATAAGTTGGTTTTGCCAATAAAGAAGAAAAATTTCACTAATAAAGGTTGAGATGAAAATTGAACTGCAGTTCATAGAGTATAGTTTATTTTCACAAGTTGATATTAACAGTTGTTGAATATCTGTCATGAACATAGCAGTATTATATGAGAAACTTTTTAAATTTAGATAAAAAGTTGTCATTCAATTCCAGAATACTCTTGACAGATATTCAACTATTGTTGATATCACCGTGTGAAGAAAATTAAACTCCTTATCTTTCTACTGGAGAGTTATTTTTATTTATTTCAACAAAAACAAAAGTTTTTATATTAAAACCGCAAAAACACTAACACTTTCTTAGCCTGATTCGATGGCCATGTGGTCTAACGCACTGCTTTCATATTAGACTAAATTGCCGATGATGGCGAGATAGAGGTTCAAATCTTGGTTGGGTACAGTGAGGGTTGTTTAAAAAAAATGTTTTTTATATTTCCCCACCACGTAAATGCGGGTACACTTCCTATAAATATAACCTTCCTAATCCCTGAAACAAGTATTAGTATCTAATCATATAGCTTGAACGGGTAGCGAAAAGCGGTTTTTTCTTCTTTTTTTAAAAATAAAAGCGCGATTCCAAAAAAAGATCGATTCCGAAAAAAATCAATTCCAAAAAAGATCGATTCTAAAAAAGCTCTATTCTAAAAAAGATCGATTCCAAAAAAGGTCGATTCTAAAAAAAAGCTCGATTCCAAAAAAGATCTATTAAAAAAAAGCTCAATTCCAAAAAATTATCGATTCCAAAAAAGCTCGATTACCCCGCCCTCCCCCTATATCCCACTCGTCAACAGCCGACGACCAAAAAAAAAAAAAGTACCTTTACAGTTAAAGCCAATTATACTCTCCTGTTTACGAGCCACGCCATGCACAGTCCATTGCTTGATTCTTAGCACAAGCGATTGGAGCACATGGGACATGTGAGTGTTGTACGGTATGTAATTGGGTGTCAGGGAGAGAGAGAGAGACCGGGGAAAGTATTTCCGGGAGTGTTGCTGTGTGTGTCTGGTTGCGGTGCTACGCCCCTCGCTGGGTGTGTGTTGTTTGTTTGTCCACCAGTACAGAGATGACAGGAGATCTACGTCGTGTGACATGCAGTCTGTCTGCATAAGAAGGGACTATTTGGACGGTTGTAAAAGTTAATAAAACAATCTTCAACGTTAAGTCAAGTAATCTGCAGATTTCACTTTGTATGGATATTATCAATAGTAATTAATAAAGTAATTTCTTATCAATGATTGTATTGATTAGCAAAACCTAATGGGAAGAGACCAGTGGGAAGACCTAGACGCAGGTGGGGGGATAACATTAAAATTGACCTGAAATAGATAGGGTGTAATGAGGTGGACTGGATAGAACTAGCTCAAGATAGGGATAGGGGTGTGTGATGTGGTGGACTCTATATAACTAGCTCAAGATAGGGATAGGGTGTAATGAGGTTGACTGGATAGAATTAGCTCAAGATAGAGATACGTCAGTAGGATTTCATTCATACCTTTATTTACCTCTTATTCTCCTGATATGGATATATTGATACTTTCCTGGTTGCAGTGGCGGATTAAAATTGTTTGTGCCCTTAGGCACAATTATAATATGCCCCCCTATTTTTTTCAGGGGTATTAAGAGGTTTTAGAGGAAAGAGATATGGGGGGGAAGTTAGTGTTCGAGAAAAGATTTCTACGAAAAAAAAATCAGGCATGTACAAGCCATAAACGTAATTATTAAAAACAAAATATTAAAATTAAAATAATGTTATCCAAAATGTACCGCCCCCTAAAAGCTGCCACTTTTAGGCTCGTGCCTAGTGGATCTAAAGTGTAAATCCGCTTCTGCCTGGTAGGAGATCCAGTTATAGTGATTACTCGTAAATTAAGTTAGGATGAATCTTTAACAACCATGCCTTTGTGATCTAGTGGTAAGAGTTTCCAACTTCAGATTCAGAGGTTCCTGGCTTGATCCCTGGTGCTTCCAGATTTTTCTATGAAACATTGATTCTAGAATGGGGTCAACTTAGCCTCGTGAGGACAATTGAGGTGATACTTGGATGGGAACGTTGTGACTCAGATCTAGAAAACTGAGAATGTTGGGTCTGAGGGTTCATTGTGTTGACCACATGACACCCTCTATCCGTATAAGTTGGTACTACCTTTACCAACACACGGTATAGCTTGATTGCTGTCAGCACACCAGCACTAAAATCTGAACACAAGAAACTCCAAGATAAAGTCAACTCTCGATTCTACGACCTTTCACGGTTCCCTGGAAAAGGGTCGTTATTTCGAAGGGGTCGTTATTGGAATTTTAACAGATTTTGTTCCACCCCTGACCATGTTCACAAAATCAAACCAAAATAGTAACCAAATCGAGAATCGTAATAACAATTGCAAAAGCAAGACGCGCGATGTAGCGGCAGTCGCGCGCGGGGAAACATAGTCTTGTTTGTGGGAGGGGGTGGACAGAGTCAAGTGCTATTGGCTGGCATTGATGAGGTGGTGTCTATTTTTATACCTGACCCACCCCAGTTACTAGTAATACAGGGCTCACAAAGATAATTGCAACGCAGCGACCTAAATAAATGCAACAAACACATTTTACAGCCGATTTACTTAAACTTTTCAAGCTTTTTTCCCCACATTTTTCACGGTTCCCCAAAAAAGGATCGTTACATCGAGAGGGACGCTATTCCCGGGGTCGTAGAATCGAGAGTTGACTTTAATCCGCAGAAAAAACTTTGTCTCCCTTATTTATAAATATAAAATGGAACCTTTTTATCCATTTTTTAAGAGTTTTTCTGTTTTTCTAATGTTCAACTAAACCTGAATTACTATTTTTGTATATATATATATATATGTATAAGTACTTGCTGGTTTTTCACCGGTTTGGAAATAAGAAATGTGTTCTTACAGAAGCCGTTGAGCCTCAAGTTAGAATACATTCAATCCCGACTGTGTTATCATCAATAATTCATTTTCATTATATAGCAGCTGGGACATTTGTGTCCATGTATTGCTTTTTATTTAGAAGTCGTTTACTTGTTGTTTTTTTACTAAGCTGTGTGTTGTTTACTGAAGAATACTCTTTAACAGTCGTAGAGAACACCTGCTTAAACTGGACATATACCCAGATCCCCNCCCTCCCCCCACACACACATTTGTTTGGTTTCCCGTTCGAAGTTCAATGCTTCCTACTGTATCCCCGGTATGGAAACTGTCCAACTAACAAAGAGAAAAAAATAATCCTTTATATTCTATAAATCATGTTGAGTAATGAGTTGTGATGCTTAATCTTTTTTTTTTTAAACGCTTTGACACTATTAAATGTTTTTCACAGCAGCTTTAAATGTAAAAGTCAGTCATCATGAATTTTATCTAAGGACGTAAATCAATATTTGTAAATCGATGCCATGCGATGCAGGAGGGAATAAAAACTTTATGTATAAATTATATTTACATAATATTTATTTTATTAAAAGTTGAAATGTAACTTAAGAACCGTTAACACTCCAATTGTTAATAAGAAGAAATATATGTTTATCTTGTGCTTAAGAACAGCTTAATTAATAAACATGACCAAACAACATGTTCGAGATGATTTGAAAGAAAGGATTGCTAAAAGCTTATGCTTAGACCTTAAGAGCACCGTCTACTTCAAGTGAAATAACCTCACACTGAGATATTTCTTATAGTAATAGCAGTTCTGAAGAATTGAAAAATAATGAAACAATATTGACTTATTTAATTATCTTAAAAGACTTAAGATACTTTATTTGTTCGAGGAAGAATATATATTCCTCATCAATTACTTTGATATCAAAACTGCGACTTTTTTTTTAATCGCCGTTGAAAATGAGCTAATTTCACACTGTCATGATTATTTTAGACATCTGCCAGATGTCTCAACTATAAGCAGCCTCATTGATTGGGGATTTTTTTTAAACTTTTTTTTTACAAATATACTCCATCATTCTAAAAGTTGGAGTCCAAACTTTTATAATTCCTTTATGGTATAACTTATAAGATAATAAATACCAGAGAGTAAGTAAACAGTCAAAGGCAAGACTGCTACGAATCAGATAAATCAGAGTGTTCATTTGGGATAGAACAAGTTTAGATAAATAATATTATTTTAATTGATTTTATTATCTTGGTAAACCGCTTGGATTTTTTATTTATTTTTCTGCAAATCGTTCAGGTAAAATAGCTCTAAAACAATATATATTATTTTTCGACTTAATATTGATGTATTTCTTATGAAAATTGAAGAATATTGTTAACAGTTTATCATTATTTAAGCAAAAATAATCATTTGAAACTTTCTTTACTACTTATTCTTTTACATTAGTAGCTCTAAAGTTCATTGGCGAACTCACTGAAGTAAGCCAGCTATCTCTATCTTGAGAGCTAGTTCTATCCAGTCCACCTCTTTACACCCTATCTCTTTCAGGTTCATTATAATATTATCCTCCCATCTGCACCTATATCTTCGCACTGGTCTCTTATAATTAGGTTTACCTGTCAATACCTTGAACGCGGTTCTAGTTTATTCCATTCACGCGATGTCCTGCCCACCATAATCTACAAGACTTGTCTACCCCAACAATGCTCTGTGATGGAAATAGAGTATTTAACTCATTATTATGTAACAACCTCCATTCTACCTGATCAAAATTCCCTTAAAACCATTTCTCATTTGCTAAAAAAATGTTTGTGGAATGATATCTATTGTCTTTTTTTCATATCTTTAGATACAAGCCTTTTTATATGGTATCAAACATTTTCGAAAGTACCATCTAAATGAATTTTTAAAAAAAGGTATGTAATAGTATGCAGACACTTTCGATAATTTGTCGGCAGCAGTTTTGTAAAAGGTACCGATGTAAACCTGCATGTGTCCTTGAGATTGTTTGCCCCTGACATTTCACGTAGATACTACCTTGGGTGGTGAGCATTTCTTGTTAACACCTATTGTGGGGAAATTGTCATTTCGACATGATCGCCAATATTCCGAGTGTTGCGGGCACTTATAAACTCGTTAACATTTCTCAGGATCCGACTCTCGAAAAAATAAGTCGTGAATCTAGAAGGATATATTACACCACCGAATGCGAGCAAATAAAATTAAAGAATAGTCAGCTACAGGGTGTCTCAAATAAAAGAGGTAACACGTGCACAGTTTTTAAAAATGTGTGCCACCAGACGATGAACTCAATATCATCGCTGAGGGGACTGCAGGTCTTATGGAGAAAATATTTATCTTCGCTCTCTCTCTTGGTCGACTGTTGCCAAATCTCCTCTCTTTCAGTTATGTCAGAAGATGTTGTGCTGAGGTAAGGAACTACTGGCAACCTCGACTGACCAGTGTTGCGAAATTTGTCTTATATTTAAAATAAAATTGACCAAGCTAAAACTAGAGAATGACAACGTGGTTTCCCAATAGTAGCATGCATACCCCTCAGAGATGATATCCAGTGTATACATTACTGTCCAACCACGATTCCAAGACAAACTGCCGCTTTTAGGATAAACTGATATAGACATATGTTTCCAGGCAATACTAGTTTGGACAAACCGTATTGATACATCCAGCTGATTGTAAGATGAACCGATATAGATTAATGTTTATAGACAATACTAGTTTTCTTCCTTCTTAACCTATATGATGGATCAACCTCGGACATGTTTTATCATACACAGTTTGCTCACAAATTTTGCTAGATTAACAAAGTACCAATTTGTTTCGTGATTTACTATCGAATCAGAATTTGGAAATTTTGATGAAAATGTTTTAAATTAATTAAAATCAGATTCGTAATAAAATGAAATAGTTTTTTTCTGTATTGCGAGACTACCCAGGGCAACGTTGGGGGCTTCTGCTAGTCTTATAATAAGGAAGAAATCACATTTTAGCTTAGTATAATTTTTATTCTTTCAAATATTTTATTCTAATCCCCAGACTGTAATACTGACTGAAATAATATGATTTAAACTTAATTTATTTTAAAAATTGATAGCTGTACCTTTGAAAGTATAATTATTAAAGTTTGTTGAAAAAGATAATATTAATGTTGCGCGTCTGAGCTACATCACTCGTAGCCCATTAGTGGAAAGATTATATCCAGTACTGATGTACTGTTGCCCATCTGACGCCCGAATGTACTAATCGTACATCCTTTACGTGGAGCCTCTTTCCATGTTCCGATGAGATGAGATTAAGGTGATAGTGAGTATGAGGGTGTGGAACCGGTGGAAACACTCAAACCTAACTTGAGCCTAACTAACCAAACCTTGGTGACTGTTGTGATAATTTTCCTTTTGGAAAAAAAATGGCCCAATGTACCATCTGGGAATCGAACCTGGGACTCCTAGGTTCACAGCCAGGTATATAGACCACTACACTAAGGGTACGGGTTTTGAAGGTGTTGAATTGGGGAGTCACCATAAAACATCGAAATAATAGTTTCCAAATAAACTTTAGTTTTAAATTACAACCAAAACATCAGATTTTAAAGGGGTAAGTACCTATATTATGTTCATTACTTTGGTCACCTCAAATTTTAGTGGAAATCAAATTATAAATCATACCTGCTTCGGTGGTCACATGGTTTAATGCGTCATTTGTAATGTAACTGACTTGCCCTTGAAAAGTATGTGAAAGCATTGACAATAATATCGTCCTAATTTTATAAACGTATCTTATTTTATTTAAATTATATAGTATATTAAATGGCGCTTAAAGCACTTCTTCTTCTAAGAAGGCAAAAGCCACTAATCAGTGACGTCCCGCACGTGCCATTAGCCAAGTCAAGTTGACAATATAATATTTCAAATAATAACTTCCTCTTCTCGAAGGTTCGAATAGAGATTTTTAAATGTAACTTGAGTCATTTTCCGGCTCTAGAACCTCCCAGTAAAACCGAGATGGTTTTGTCTTGTATTTTGTTTTTCTAAACTAAACCTTCTCAAAGCTTCCATGAGCAAGGGATATATACGAAGGATGGTGCAATGTAAAGCCAGTACTGCTCAGAACTCACTTGGCGTCCAGTACTGCTCACTACTCCCTAGTCACTAGCACAGCTCCTGTCCGCGATCCCTACAATAGGCCGTGTATATATTTCGACATGATCTATTTTCTCTAGAAACAAACTGAGATTTAAAAATAAAAACATGTCAACATAAAAAGTGTGTATTAATTATACAATAACGCTTTAATTGGCGCTCGATCACGGGGCTATAAATACCAATTACTCACAACATCAAAAAACCATACCGATTTAATTAGTGCTCGATCACGGGGCAATTACCAGCTAATTAAACGGTGTAACTTCAAGCGACGTTCAACGCGACGAACCAGAACTTCACAATGAACCAGAACTTCACACATTTAAACAATACAATGTACTTTCGATTAAGGGGTTACCGGCCTTCGAATCCAGATCAAATATACTGAGTTTTTTGTTAATGGTTTCCCACTCTCTCTCCCCCCACAAAAATTTGGGTGAATTTCCACTAAAATATTATATTTCTCCCCCATATTTCATTAAAGTATCACTTGAAACCCGCCATAGGGGCGTAGTTAGCTAACGCACTAGATTCGTGTTGAGCTAGATTGCCAAGGTCGAGGTTCAAATCTAGCTTGGGTCGACTGGGGGGGTTCCCTAAATGGTTTTCCACTCTCCCTCCACGCAAATGCGGAGTCACTTCCTCTATATTCAGCCTTCCCAATTCCTAACCCATTAGTGTAAATAGTATATAAGTGTATAGCCCGAACGTGTAGTAAGAAGCAGTGCTAAGTATTATAATTATTATTGTTATTATAACCTGAACTGGTAGCAGGACGCAAAAGGGAGAAAGTTACATCACTTGTGTTACATCATAATTTAATGTGAACGCACCATAAGTGTTTATCAGGAGGCGATGCAGATATGCTAACTCCCTAGGTACACGCAAAGTTCAGTAGAGTACGCCAGCAATTTAAATTTGCATAATAAGTAACCAAGACGTATCGCAAGAGCTATCATCTCATTTCCTCGCCACCTTATTTTCTATTTTTTTTACAAAACACCTCGATTATGTTCGCTTTATTCACACATTCTTAGAGAGTTCAGTTCAGTAACTTTCTTTTATAGTTTTGGTAGACAAGTTTCAAGGGTATAATTTTTATTTTAAATGTATCATTTGTATTAAGTTGTAATGAGGTGATTGGATATATCTAGCACAGGATAGGGATAGGGTGTAATGAGGTGATTGGATAGGATTAGCACAGGATAGGGATAGGGTGTAATCAGGTGATTGGATATAACTATCTCAAAATAGGGATAGGGTGCAATCAGGTGACTGGATAGAACTAGCACAGGATAGGGATAGGGTGTAATCAGGTGACTGGATATAACTAGCACAGGATAGGGATAGGGTGTAATCAGGTGACTGGATAGAACTAGTACAGGATAGGGATAGGGTGTAATCAGGTGAGTGGATAGAACTAGCACAGGATAGGGATAGGATGTAATCAGGTGACTGGATAGAACTAGCACAGGATAGGGATAAGGTGTAATCAGGTGAGTGGATAGAACTAGCACATGATAGGGATAGGGTGTAATCAGGTGACTGGATAGAACTAGCACAGGATAGGGTGTAATCAGGTGATTGGATATATCTAGCACAGGATAGGGATAGGGTGTAATGAGGTGATTTGATAGGATTAGCACAGGATAGGGATAGGGTGCAATCAGGTGACTGGATATAACTATCTCAAAATAGGGATAGGGTGTAATCAGGTGACTGGATAGAACTAGCACAGGATAGTTATAGGGTGTAATCAGGTTACTGGATAGAACTAGCACAGGATAGGGATAGGGTGTAATCAGGTGACTGGATAGAACTATCTCAAAATAGGGATAGGGTGTAATCAGGTGACTGGATAGAACTAGCACAGGATAGGGATAGGGTGTAATGAGGTGACTGGATAGAACTAGCCTACAATGCCAGAAATGTGTGCAGTGCATTCTTATTTGAATGATTACTCGATCTTTCCGCGGTGATGATGAGGGGCAAAGAGACAAAGTTTCTTGTTAATAACTACAGTATGTCCCTATTGTGACAGAATGAAGATTTGTGCACAGTGCTTAGCTGTGAAGCCATTCTAAAATGACCAAATAACGTACTTTTTAATGCACTTTTTATTCAAATATGATTTAAAATTTTAATAATGTTCCGTATTAGGGACTTCTATTAACTCTTTATCTCAATTAATGTTTAATCATAATTGATCCACGTTCAATAGTTTTCGTGTAAATTTACGATTTTGATATGACTGTATCACAGAGTTAATGGGCATGTGATGCACGCTCTTAGGAAAAGCTTTACAAATATTTTTCTTCTTCTATTAGTTGTGAAATAATTAATATTACAAAAAAAAATCACACTCTTTTCCCATTCGTAATCTTATTCAAATATGCGCAAAAAATATTTCAAACTATTACTAAATCACGTAATAAAATGGAAATACATTATAAAGTCAATTAACGGCTCGTGGGATAACACAAAGTTCCGTCATGAGACCATTAAAACAAAAATAAAAGAAACCTCGCAAGACGTGTACAAACTAAACCAACGTTATGGCTTCCTTGGATGAAATCTTATTGATTATCCAAAATACCGAGGCACGAATTTAATTGTTATTCTGTGCTGAAGAGGAAGGAGGGAAAGGCAATTTGTATGGCAGGGACACACTAGTCATGTGTGACGTCATTTCACCTTTTGAACAAGAGAATCGACTAACGTAAACAAGAGCTTATACTAATATATTTTTACTTTCTCTCTACACCTCAAAAATATTAGTATTGTAATTGTAAAAATAAAAAATCGAATTCGAATTTTTGCTAGCCTAAACGTAGACGTTTCATAACCTGAAAAAAAAAAATTATCAAATTATTTTGATAGTACTTCATATGAGGTAAATTTTCCAATTTTTTTATTTGTGGCTTGACAGGGATTGATACTTTCTCGCTGATTGAGACGGTCGCCTTATATATTCATTACTCGCTTTGCTCGTTGGGGGTTCCACCCCCAAACCCCTTGTACTTTTTTTTTTTTACAAGTGGATGTAAACTAATGTAATTCCAGAGCCGTTTTTTTTTATAGGTCTTACCATTTAGCCACAAGAGACCTCCAAAGTGTGGACTTTAAAATTGCTCCAAAATTTTGAATTTTTTTTCTGGAGTTAAAAATTTAAAATTTTAACTTTTTGGAATTTTCCCGTAGGTTACAGGCTAGAAGCTATAATTTTTTTGCCAAATTTCAAGTTTCTATCTCATCTGAAAGTTGGTAAACATTAATGTCAGTGAGTCAGCTATGTGGTTTTTAGTGGTATAATAAGGGGGTGGAGGGGAAGAATCGAGAAAATTGTTCTACAGGAAATGCACCTGCATTATAGTGTAAAGAGTATAGATAGATCCACATGTGTTTCCAAACTAACGTGTCGCCGCAGTTAAGTTATAAGAGCATACGTTTTGACACGAGCATAACCGGTTTCCCAAGGATAAACCTTGTCTCTTCGTTGCCGAGCGGGATGGCGCGGTGCTATTACTCATGTAGATGAGTGAGTTGGAACATGTGTGGACGTATCAGATGTTTCGTTAGGGAGGAGGTGACGCGTAAAGGCCCACGTGACGTAGCTCCCAAATCACACGTGCCCACACTCCCTTCACAATACGTGACGACTGGAATGAAACTTGGGTTTAATATTCATGTTTAAAAGAGAAAAATAGCAGATATTGATCTTGCTTTACGCCCTATATCATGCCGGATATTTTTTTTTCGTAATTATTCAGGAAGACAAACTTGTACTGAAACAAATTGTAACCCATGTCCCAAAATGACTAGAAAATTAGACACTGATAAAATATATAACGATGCATATCTTTAGAATAATTTGTTTTCGTCCATAGTTTAATGCAACCAACAACAACGAAATTATAAAAAAATATTAATAAGTTATATTTTGAAATTTTAAAATTAAGATTACGACTATAATGTGGATATTGAGGTTAGAATCCTGGTCAGGTGAACTGAAGGTTGTATGTCCTAAATGGTTTTCCACTCTTTTTCCACGCAAATTCGAGTAAAATTCCTTTAAATTAAACCTTCATTTTCCCTAACACATTAGCATGATTAATACGTAACCGATTGGGTAGTAAGACGCAGTGATAGATTTAAAAAAAAATTAAAACCTGGTAGGTATCGGTGCTATATGTATATATATATATATATATATATAATATATATATATATTATATATATATATATATAATATATATATATAAAACACGAAAAATCCATATAATAGTTTATTTTAAAGCCACTCCATGTAGTCGAACCCAAGATATTTATAGGTCTCGCCTGTTTCCTTGAGCACGTGATCACTTCAAGAGGGGAGGGGGAGGAGGTACACAATTGAGGGGTTTGGGGTGAAAACATTATAGCCTAATCCTCATAGATCTAGATGGGATCACTATTTAATCTTCTATGAAATCCATAAACCTAGTTATAAAATAAATATAATATTAGTCTATCTTAAAGGTCTTGATTGACTATAAAAACAACTTTTAGTTTAAGAAATAACTGCTAACTAATTATTTTTTTTCATAAAATGAGTGCACTTATGTTTTTTTCTCTAAACCCCTTAATTATTACATCATCAAATTACATTAAGAACCGCATAATTTCGGCTTGGTTATAATTTCTTGACTGAGATTATGTTAAAAGCGCCCCATTAAAGTTTGTAATGTTCATTATCTAATTATTCTAGGGTTCTTTTCAACACCTATCTCAGCTTCTATCCGTCTCATTACGCGCTCTCATCTAGTAAACTTGAGTTGTGTTACGCAATGTTAAACACGGTAGTCCTTTGTTTCTGTGACACTAATGACATTATAATTGCAACAATCATGATCATCTTCTTGTTATATTGTTCATTGTTTGTCGCCACCTACCCGACAAACTCGAACCACGAACTATTTCAACTATACAGGGTGTCCGGAAATATCTATCTTTGTTTATTCTTCAAAATGAACAACGTTGAATCCCCAAAACACGAAGTTTAAATAACGCCAACACCTCTTGCCCCCCTCCCCCCCGGCCTAAGTCCCGTTGGTGTGTTCAATCCGGCCCGTGGAATAAATGATTCAAATGTGTTGCATTTTGAAACAGGGTTTTTTAATTTTTAAACACAATATTTGATTTTTATAAAATTATACCGAAATCAAAATTTCAAAGCTTGGTAAATATGTTGAAAAATAGATGGCATTGTTTGCACCCAGTCGCGAATCTAAGGAGAGGCATGTGCCCCCCTTAGGTAGATTTTTTTTTAGACTAATGGAAGTGTGGGCAGGGAGGGGTATTATGGGAGAAGGTATAGGTGATCTGTGGTGGGCACTGGGCAAGGCAATTGGCAAGAAGGACGCGTGTCAAGGAAAAATTTGCCTACCAACTCACACAAATGTTTTTTCATTCAATATATCTGTGCCCCCCCTCCACCCCCTCTTTATCATTTCTAAATTCTTTCTTGTTTGCATCCTTATATTCATGAGAACAAGTGTTTTCTACCATGAAATTTATGAAAAGTGATCATATAAACTGACTTACTTATGAGCATAACCCGGATTTTGATGACCTAAATACAATCAAAAAGTTACCTATAAAATGACCTAACAATCCTTTAAAAATTACAATAAATTGAAAAAAAAACCTTATCTTAACAAAAAGTCGTGATAAATGCACACGACCAAATCAAACACGCATATTAACAATGTTAAATTCAATGAAAAGGCTTAAATAGATAAATTCTTTCATTCTGCTGAATATAACTTTGATTTACCAAATATGTTCTTCAGAATTAATAGCTACCCCCTCCAAACGCAACCCTCTCTAGCTTAGTTGCAGTGTATCTCCAGGGATGTTTATTTTACGAATATACAAGCAAAGAGGATGCAAAGTTCATTGACTGCATTATCTTTAAACAACTTTATGATGAAAAAATTAAGCATTTATAAAATATCTATTGTATTAAAAGTGTACTTAATCAACATGAATGTTTTAAAATGGCTCTAAAAAGCCTAAAAATAACTCAAAAATTCCAAAATGACCAAAAAATGACCTTTAAGATAAATATTTCTACAACCAGATGATCATGATCAGAGCTTATGTACTTATAAGCATTGTATGTGATGTACCAATAAAAAGATGACCAATCATCAAAATCCGGTCCCTGCTGATGAGCATATCTTTCTCTCTCTCTCTCTCTCTCTCTCTCTCCATTTAATATTATTCATATTATTTATTTGGGTTAATTATATTAACTCCCTAGCAGCCCATATGGGAACTGAACTTTTTCTTGAATTGTTGAGTTTTTAGGGGCTGTGTTTGGGGATGTCTTTGAGGGTATGAATGCCCATGTGTGTGTGTGTGTGTGTGTGTGTGTGTGCGCGCGCGCGCGTGCATGTGCATGTGTGTGTATATATTTCTCCGTTTAATCTCGGTCTCATAGAGGCTTATTTTTCCATAGCATCGCCGAACTTGCGAAACAACAAAAAAATTGCTAAATACAAGGTAATCTCTCAAAATAATGATGGTAAAATTATTAGAGACCAGCGTCTTGTTTCACTTGAGACATGGAGACAAATTATAAATTACACACGTAATCAAAAATTACATAAAATGGAAATATATATTATTCAACTAAAGAAGTTTACAGAAATAATATCATAGTGAGCATACTACTTATTAACTGTACTAAAATATATGTGTATATTTTTTTACAAAATAATAACTGTAAGAGTTCTGTCGCAACTTTAGAGAATATCCCTTTTTTTTTTCTTAACCTTCAACTTCAAAAATTTAATTTAAATTTGAGGGGTAATTACATACAAACAAAAGTGAACATAAGTTTTATGTTCCTTAACTAATATTTGATTTTATCCACCAAATTAAAAATAAATGGTACGGTAAACCTCACAGACAACCTCACTCCTTTCTCTAATACAAATAAGAGACATTTCGGCTTCTTAAATCTCGTAATATATGTGAAACAAATATATATATATATATAAAAGCATAGTGAGTAAAAAAGAAAAAACTGTATCTTATTTTCTCATAGGGGACTCTGTTACATTAAGATATTATTTGTACCGTGTATTTTCAACTCCACAAATATATTGGCACGTATTTGCGTTACTATTTAGTGGTTTTTTTTTAGCACCGCATCTTACCACCATTCGGGACTATTTAGTTGTTAATTCGAGGGATTGAACGATTTAAAAAGTGGGACCTTAGAACATCTTATACAAAGCTATATTTAAAAATATATATATGTGCCTACAAATCGTAGAATATTTATTTTCTAAAATATTCTTTCAAAATATAGCTGTTTATTTTTAAGAGTCCTTACAGAATCTGTCATATAATATGAGTGAATAATGAGCTTAGGTAAAGCATGATCGATGCATAGCTCAGTGGTAAGAAAATTGAAGTACTAACCCAAAGGCCCTGGTATTGATTCTCGTGTTCAAATGTAATTTTTCAATTTCAAGAATATGATATTTAGATGTGGTTTTAACTATACTTTACTTACTATTATAACTTGCTTTTTTAACCCATTATCTGTTCATATTTTAAATAAGATTTGACGTATTTCACGAATGTCCAACTACCCAACAACATATGCTCCCTCCAGTCAGCTGCCCTAGATCATGCGGTCACAAAGGCAGGTTTACACCCCCACCACCCACCAACGAACCCCCCCAAAATCCACGGTATGAGCCAACAAGCGAGGTATACCAACCAAGAGGCCGCTGACGTTAGCGATGATAGTGCCAACATTTGCGGATAGAAGGTGCAATGTAGTCAGCACAATGAATCCTCCGAATGTTAATCTGAATTTTCTATACCAGAGCTGTGACTTATTTATTATCTGGTATGTGTCTCAGTTTTCTATACCAGAGCTGCTACCTATCTACTGCCGGGAATTAATCTCGGATTTCCAGATCAAAGCTGCTGCTTATTTATTGCAGGGTATTAATCTCAGTTTTCTAGATCGGATACGCTATTTATTTATTCAATTATCTCCTTATTTGTCCCCGTTCCAGACACACTGCCTCACATAAATATTTTGAAAGCGGTGGGGGATCGAGCCCCGAACCTGTAGATTTGTACCCTCGGACTCTGACCACTATACCACAGAGGAAGTCTTAGCCCGATAGTGTAATTGATTTCGTATAAAACCCGGATGGGTAGTAAGACGCTGTGAGACTCCCTCTACCCCACCCCCTAAAACACATCAACCAGAACTCATCCACCCACCCCTCAGTCAGTAGCACTATTCATGGGTAGACTCTAATAGTAAATCCTTTCTCATCCCCTCCCCCCTTCCCTTTTTTTCAACCCTCTTCGGTGACTTACCAATGTTTCGGATTCTTCCTTCAAGAACTCCTGAAACCCTCCCCCCTCCCCCTCCCAACACATTGCCCGCCTTCTCTTTTGAAAACTCGACCGCGCGATCCCTTTTCTCCTCTAGAAGCAGGTGAGCTTTAGCTCTGTCCGTGCGAGAAAGAGAGAGATAGAGAAAACGAGAGAGAGAGAGGGAGATACACTCATCTGTACCTCTCGTGTCGGAGCTCGCAGCTTCTCAGGTAGACTCAGAAAGACCGGTTTTTTTTTAATCTCTAGCCGCGCGGTGTTGCCAGGTCTATGGACGCCACAGCACCCAAACGTGTTTCTTCTCAACGTTTACACCCTAAGCTTGGGTAGCCGGCTAGCCCTTTCAGTTTAAACCCCACTACACCCCTACACCCAAACCTTATACATATTATTATATATAACAGCACTAAACAGGGCAGCTTATATGGCTGAGATGTTGTACTTAGGTTAAAATATTGACTAAACCTTTAACAGTACTCGAGTTTGTTATTATTATTATTATTATTATTATTATAATTATTATTATTATTATTAGCACCGCGTCTTACTACCCGTTCGGTTTATACGCACTTACGCTAATGTGTAATGGTAGGGTGATTGTGAGATGAAATGGAGGAACTACAGTTTAACGTGGGATCCGAACCACGATGGAGGCCTGGAATTCCCCACATTCACAAGTTGTGATTAATACACGTCTTGTCAGAGGTGAAGGAAGGGTTTGGTGATCAGATAAATTTGTGTTGGGGACCGAGGATTGAACCCCGGGCCCCCAGCACAGAAGTCTGACCACCTTACCCTTAGACCACCAGGTCACCCATTCATGAGTCTGTTGTTTCCTGGAATGGACACAGATACTTTAGGGGAGGGGGGAGGGAGGAATGGATGCAAGTAAATTTCATCATTTTTGCGGTTTTTATATAAAAAATTTTCCCCATAATAAATAAAATATTGATCCAGTACAAACATAGTGTTTGATTATTATCTTCACATGTTGATACCAACAGTTGAATATCTGTCAAGATCATAGCGACATTAGATGACAAACTGTTTAAATTACAAGGACACCCTTGACAGATTTCAACAGGAGTATTACACAAAGAAACTCTTGAATTTTATAGTTATTTACAACTATTGTTCATAAATACCTATGAAAAAGACAATTTAACTACATAATAGTTTTAGTAAAATAATAAACATCAAAAATGTAAAAACTTTCAATTTTGGTTTCTAAACTAAATGATACCAATAATATTATCTAAAATGTACTAGACACTACTATTAATACTACTACTACTACTACTACTACTACTACTACTACTTCTTCTTCTACACTACTACTACTAATACTACTACTAATATTATTATTAATAATAGTAATAATATTAATAAAAATTAGTTTAACGCACATTTACTAAATATAAGTTTATATGAGCCTTCGACCCTCAAATTTTATCTTGAACCACATTCTAAGACAATTATCTAAGAACATATTTTAAATTAGTTGGTAAATGACAGTTGAATACAGGAATCGAACCTGGGATCCTTGACTTAGCTACCATTGCTCTACCAACTGAGTTATTCGTTTATTTCCGTGCTCTATGGTCATTCTTCCCGTAAATTTTCCTGTTCATTATTTATATAACATTCTCCTTGTTTTAAAATATGTAGACTAATAAATATTTTTAAAAATATCACACCTTTTTAAATTGAACACGTGACCCCTACAGGTCTAGTCACGATCAGAAGTGAGCCATGATGTAACTTATAAATGGGTGGTGTCTTTATAAACGATTAAAATGAAAGGGACTATTTTGTAACACCACATTTTCTTTCGTTAGAAAGTAATGCCTAAGGGGAGGGTTCCTACTTTTTCCGGCAACAAACAGTACCATGTAAAAGGTGCCATACATTTCCTACCCCCCTTTATTTACACTCATGCTAAGAATTTTTTATTTTTTTTATGTATTCTTTAATCTTTAAAATTTATGTCCCCAAACACGGTTGGAAGTTAGATAAAATAAAACCTACAGGTCTACTTTGCTTGGATAATTATTATGATATATGGTGAGTGAGGGTTATGTAAAGTTAATCTTTCTTTAAACTTTGTATCTTCCTTAAACATTGTAATCCATTAAAAGAAATACGACTGGGAAAATATAGTAACATAATGTAAACTTTCATGTTATATTTTCTACACGTTTAGTTATTTCATAACTTCCAAGTCAATATTATCCAATAGAAGCTTTCTAATATTATTGAAATTATATTTATTTTATTTATATTGTTTCCTATTCAAGCTACACGCAAATTCGGGTACATTTCCGTTTAAGTTTTACCTTCCTAATCTCTACAACATCATTATGATTAAAACATATATCTATGGCCCAAACGATTAGTGAGACGGAGTGAAAAAAATTAAATTATTTAATTTAGTTTTTATAAAGTATCGATAAAATACCGTTTAAAAAAAATCCTTAGTATGTTTGTTTTTTTATTCTGAAAGTTTTACAGAAACAATTTTCATTTTTTTATGTTAATCTTTGGATGTTTTATGATTTAATTTATCTTGCATACCAGAATATAATGTTTTGATAAAATATTTTGAGACGAATAAAGAAAAACACTTCAATGTAAAGACCTTATCTTTATTTATTTATATGTATAACGCACCAAAGATAGTTAATTATACTCTTATCTTAAATTAAAATCGTAGCCAAAGACATTATTTATAAAAACAAATGGTTCCCTTTCCTTTGTAAGGCACGAGCTATCTGCTTACAATCAAGTTGATCTCATCTTTTTTTTTTTTAAATACTTCTTTCAAGAACCATCAGTTTTAACGGTTGATTTCATTTTGTTACACATTACCCCAAGATCCTTACTATATTCAGCTGGGATGTAGTTTTCCCCTACATCTCTTGTATTTCTGCCTACAGCAATCGTCTTCCTTCAACTTTATTTCTCTTTCTTTTATATGTCCATACATTGTTTTTTTTATTCAGGTCATAAACCAAAATGTGATCGTTCAGGCAAACCTGTGATTATCATAAACCAGTTATCTAGACGTGTAGAGTTGGTGGATTGTTTGTGGTAACTAGGCCATTAGGCGATAAATATTAATATTTTGTTTTCTGGTGAATGTCTTATGATGTGTTTATTTTAACTGCTGTCCCTTTAGATAGTATGTGGTTTTTTTTTAATAAAATAATTGGCCAATTAAAAATATTTAATGATTAAGTAGTGATATCTTGTTTGTGAAAAACGTTATGGAAATTAATTTTACAGTAGTCTAGTTAAATTTGAAATTTTTAAGTCCAAAAAAACTCAATTCACTAATTTACTATGCCCAGGGCTATATTTGAAACATAGAAACAAATTGGTTTTGTGTGTGTGTGTGTTGTTTTTCAGAAAAATTGTCTTAATTATACCAATAGTTTAAATTAGTTAATTCATTTATTTATTTAGTAATGATAATAAAAATAGGTTATTCCTAACTGACTATAATAGTAGATACATATTTATGAGCACAAGTATAAATTTAATCACAATTTAATACCCATAGATTTAACACACCGATATTTGAGTGCTCTAGCTATGGTGGAATCATGAAAAGAAGTAACGTATACTCCAATTTTAATAGAATGTGTCTTTTAGTAATTACAAACATATTTAATTGCGACCAAATTGATAGTATTTTATTATTCCTTTAGGGTAATTTTATAATCATTGATAGAATCTATCATAATCGGCAGCTGCAGACCATATTACTAGACGTATGAATGCATGAAAGTAGATCGAGTAATTTCTTATTAAAATTAGACTATATATACCTAACAATTGCAAACGTCACCAAGGCTATGTCTATGTCCATAAGTCAAATAATTTGTTACCAGTTATCATATAATTATTCAAATAATATAGTAATATTTGGTAAAAATTAAGAGAAAAGAACAAAACTTTTTTACCTGCATTTCATTCG
This sequence comes from Timema monikensis, assembly GCA_902151445.1. Classification (NCBI taxonomy): domain Eukaryota; kingdom Metazoa; phylum Arthropoda; class Insecta; order Phasmatodea; family Timematidae; genus Timema; species Timema monikensis. Next base: position 32,388 of record CABFVZ010002690.1, on the reverse strand, counting down.
CGATATACCATAGAAGGCAAACACAAAGCCATATGATATTTTTGATAGACCTTGACATTTTAAAACTGTTGTTTCAATTACTCAAAACCTTCGGGTCATGTCATAAGTAAAATGATTCAGTGATAATTGTGTCTTGTGTACAGACGTATAATTTTCTTATTTAGTAAATATACTATTTAGGATTGACGTTAGCTATATATGAGGTTGTCTGTCACTTTTACTTATAGTAGGATTATAGTAAGACGAACCGTATCATTAACCATTTCAAAACTTACTAACACTTATTTGATATATTCATACGTTAGGTCATAAGATATGAAGCTGTCACTTTGGATATATATTATCAACACCTATAAGATAACACTTATAACTAACTAAAATTATATCAATGTTGACAACAAAACAAATATTATATTTTCTAAAAGGTAGTTCCTACCATTATCCTACTATACATAAAGTTTTTGTTTTATCTACCAATATATTTAGAATTCGTGTCAAAAGTTCAGCGAGCAGAGTGAGATTTTAATTTTCTAGTTATCTTTTTAGTTGCATAGTTTTTCTTACCACCGCTTAGGGAAGAAACAAAAGTAATTATTCTAATCTTTTCAAGATTTCTCAGCTATGAATGAATAAAATTATTAGATCAAGATGACTTCTGTAGTATTTTTGTGAATAACTCCACCTTTTATTAAGGTTTTATTCTAATAACTTAATATAACAGTACTTTGTATACTTTTATTTAAAATGATAGTGTTATCAGATAATTAAAAAGCTCAATTATCTAGAAAAACAGATTATATTTGAAGTTTTTTTTATTGATCTCTGCTTGGTGAAATGTTGGTTCCTATAAACCAGTGGCGTAGTTTATAGAGGGGTGACGGTGGCTATAAGGTCCTCAAACATCAAAATGTCCGTGCGCGTGTGTCGTAATTCCCAAACCGGGAGGCTGCGACTTCTTGTAACTCGACACGAGTCACGTGAGTCTGCCTGTACCAAGTGGTTTATTATGCACCACCAGACACCGGGGTGTCCCTTTGCTTGCTTTTAGTCGGCGGGTCTTTTATAAAACTTTAGTTCTTATGTGCCTAAAACTCGCTTGCTTACTCTATCTATATATTCATCTACGTACCTTTTTAGCTTCGTATATTTCTATCCAACCCTATATCCACATTCATTGTATCCTTCTCTTTATCTACTCAACAATCTCTACATTTGTATATCCATCTCTTTGGATCTTTTTTTATTTATAGAACTTGCTATTCACATATTTCTATCGATCTATATCAGTACATATATTAAACTATATGAAGGAGATAACATTTTATATATAAAGGATATTTGATGTGAATTTATAGGCAGATAGAAATAATGGTATGTAAAAAATTATATAAGTAATAAGGTATGTAAAAAGAATAGCTAGAGACATTTTGCAATCCTTTATATTATATATACTTTATGTAAAAAGTATATAGCGTACTTATATGTATATATAAATTTAGTAAATAGTAGTAAATTTACTAAATTTATATATACATACACATACACATATATATATATATATATATATATATATATATTTTATATAAAAGGTATGGAGACACATATTTTACATTCTCCCTTTACATATGCTAAGTACATAAAGGATCTATATACTTTCTACATAACTTTATTTTAACATAAATCTAATGATACAGATAGTGGAAGCTATTAATATAATGTAACTTTGCGATTAAAATGCTCTACCAATCGAATAGCAATGAAGTAATGTATTTACGATACCCTAACATTAATTTAAATGGTTCTCTTTAAATTCATTTGCAATATGTTTTTTTTTAAATAGCATTTAGCACTGAGACATAAGGTGGTTAAATATATAAGTTATATTAGCAGGTTCTGTTTCTTGTCGAATAAACCGGTGCTACTTTGTAACTACTTTCAATATCAAGGTGATAATTTATCAATAAGCTTTTAGCACACCTAAGAGTATTATACATGAGAATTTTTTTTTCTACATCCACTACAGTTTTCATTCAGCTTGTGGCCTGAGTCATTTATTTTATTCAAGCCATATATTTTTCACTATGGTCTTGTTAGGCCTGTTGTGGCTTCATATGTAATTTAATTTATTACTAGGACAGGCACAGCATCCAACCCCCCGACCGTTAATTCATAACTGTGAAAGGATAAACCCACATTGTACCCCATGATAAAATTTTCCACCATAACGGAAATAGAACCCAGGACAGCCACGCTACTGACTAATCTAAGATGTCGGAACGTGAAAATTCTTTGGATGAGTCAAACATGCAGCCAAGCGTCGTTAAGTTACATTAATTAATAGGGGGTGTAAATTAATTATATACTATACATTTACTTGTTTCACTCATATGGAAGAAGCCTGTTTCTTAAATACTAAGATATTTTTATTTTATCATATTGAGAAATAATTGTAACTGTGAACATCTTTGGGCTCTAGATTATGATTGAGACACGTTTAATGTGCCCTTAAACTTAAAAAAAATTGATTACACGCACGCACGCACATATATATATATGTATAACTCTTAAGGTTGGATGTGAAACTTTGGGCTCAAGAGCACACAAAATCTCATAATAAATATTATTATTATTATTATTATTATTATTATTATTATTATTATTATTATTATTATTATTATTATTATTAGCACCGCGTCTTACTACCTGTTCGGGTTGTACACACGTTAATTGTAATGGTAGGGTGATTGTGAGATGAAATGGAGGACCTGCAGTTTAACGTGGTATCCGAACCACGGTGGAGGATTGCCATTCCACACATTCACAAGTTGTGATTAATACACGTCTTGTCAGAGGTGAAGGAAAGGTTTGGTAATCAGATAAATCTGTGCCGGGACCGAGGTTTGAACCCCGAACCCTCAGCACAAAAGTCCCGAAATCTTACCTCTAGACCACCAGGGCACCCCTAAATCTTAATCTAGAGCTCGAAAATGTATACGATTACAAGACTTTCTCCGTATGAAAAAATATAAGCATTTGCTGTCCCTTTTTTTTATGTAACAACTGCACCTTAATCGCCTGGTTAAGTTGGGAATGTAGGGGACGCGAGAAAAGGCCAGTGACTTTGCAGTTTTTATGGCAAAACTTTTTCTATACAACATAAATAGAATATTGCTCCAGTAGAAACAATGAGTTTAATTTTCTTCACATGTTGATATCAACAGTTGTTGAATATTTGGCATGAGCATAGTGTCATTAGATGGTAAACTTTTTAAAGTAAAAGAAAAAGTTGTCATTAAATTCCAGGACAACCTTGACAGATATTCAACAACTCTTGATATCAATATTTGAAGAAAATTAAACGTTGCTACTGGAGCAATATTTGATCTATTTTGGACAAAGAAATGTTTTGCCATAAAAACTGAAAAAACTATAGCTTTTCTCGCGTCCCCTACCATCTCACCAATCATAAAAAGTAAAGATAAAAAAAAGTAGTTTGATTTAGTAAAGTCTTATAATCATCATGAATTTCACACGAAAATATTCCAGTAAACTTTACTTAGGCATCGGTATAAATGTTAGTTTTTTTTATATATTGTTTATGTTTAAAATTAATAAATCAATCAGGCAAGCTTTGAACATTCAAACTGATTAAATTTATCTTATTATAATATATTTCTTGGTATCTATTATTTAACAATATTCTTGTTACAAATTACATATGCAGGTTGTCCACCATAAAAATCCACTTTACTGAACTGTATCTCCTTAAAGTCTTTGCCACTTATAATTTAATTATTTGTATCTAAGATATTTAGCATTATATTATAGGCTCAAAGAATTGTATTGATTGATTGGCATGGTGAAATATAGACCATTTGGTGGGTATTTACTACAGGCCTTTATTTTATTTGTCAAAAATTTAACAGAATCATATTTATCGAGAAGAATAGAGGAGATTATAACATAATATTTAGAAATATAAGTGTCTTAGAGAATTAAAGAATGATTTTAGCAGCTTTATTAATTAAATATAATAATCTAGGGACATACCGAGGGGGATGGGGGGGATTTTTTTAGGGGGCCTCAACAAACACAAAGTTACCTCCCTCATCCTAAATAACAATTAGTAATGTATCATGTCTTCCTCATATTCCGCTAATTATTGGGGCTTTATAAAATTCGTACATATTATCTACAATTTCATTTATGTGTTAAAAAAAACTTTAGATATATTAAAACCTGATTCGGTGGTCGAATAATCTAAGGCGTCAATCTCGCAATAGACTGTAATTCCAATGGTTGAGAGATTAGGGTTTGATCCCCAGTAGGATGTACTGAGAAAGTGTTATTTTTCTTGAATGGTTTTAATCTCCCTCAATACAAATGTAGGTACACTTCCTCGTCCCTGAAACGTTAGAGTAATTATTATTAGTGCTAATATGTGTAAACCCGAACGGGTATTAAGTCTCGGTGAGTAATAAAGAAGAATTTAATGTTAAACAAATACCCTTGACATCATTTAATGGGGGGGAGAGGGGGAGTGACTTTACCACGATCCCCCTCAATTAGGAACCCCCAACCATTCCATTCCTCCTCCCTAAAATACATTTCTTGGTATTGCTTAGATTTAATCATTTCATGAAAATTGTTAAAGAACATTAAGGAGCATATTTCTTCATCTTGCCCCTTCCCCAATCCCCTGATTGATTTTCTTGCTAATTGTAAAAAAAAACTACTTCTGAACATAGAGCCCACTAAACATACTAACTCTTTGATTAATGTCCAGATGGTACCACTAGCGAAGTAAGTTTCAAGTTCAGCGAACCCAAATGTGACCGAAAGCCACCTGACTGCTACACTGGAATAACTCTATCTTTAATTAAACTGCTAAGTCTGCTCTGTGTGTGTGTGTGTGTGTTTGTGTGTGTGTGTACGGCAGTCGTGCGGACGCATACATGAGTTTTATTGCTCTTTTTCCTAATTTTTTTTTCCCTCATGTTTTTCTGGCTCTGCTGAAAAGCTTCAATGACACGCCATTCAACGAGAAGCTTTTCTAGATATTCATTCCATTGTTCCCTTACCGCATAAAAGCTGTCTTTTTTTGTACAGTACATGTGGTTTTGATTTATCGGTTGAACGTATTCGTTTCAAAGAGTTTTTTTTTTGTTTTGTTTACGACCGTATAAACTTTTATTGTTTTACATGTGTTTTATTTTTTTTAATACACACTGGATTACTTAAAAGTGATGCATTACTAAATACTTTATTTTTTAAACCAAAAAGACAAATTCCTTCCATTTTTCCAGTAGTCATTTACATTTAATTTGATTTTTATGATACGTTATTTACATTCATGCACTTTTTACTGTAAGCTGACTTTAAAAAAAAGTGGTATTAAATATTTATTTTCCAAATATCCATAACATTTTTTATGCTAGTTAGCCATTAATGGTTGTATTAATGTTTCTATCTCAGGTAAATCTAATCCAAGAACTACTAATGAATGTAATGTTGTTTCTGCTTATGGTACATCCTCTCCAAGGACCTCTAAGGAATGTAATCTTATTTCTGCTTCAGGTACATCCACTCCAAGGCCCTCTAATGGATGTAATATTGTTTCTGCTTCAGGTACATCCACTCCAAGGCCCTCTAATGGATTTAATGTTGTTTCTGCTTCAGGTACATCCACTCCAAGGAAAAGCCCTTCAAGTGCGGTGAGTGCGGGAAAGGGTTCTGCCAGTCTCGAACCCTGGCCGTCCACAAGATCCTGCACATGGAGGAGTCCCCCCACAAGTGTCCCGTGTGCAGCCGCAGCTTCAACCAGCGCTCCAACCTCAAGACGCACCTCCTCACGCACACCGACCACAAACCGTACGAGTGCAACTCCTGTGGCAAGGTGTTCCGTCGCAACTGTGACTTGAGGCGTCACGCCTTGACGCACACTGTCGGCGACGTTCCTCCCGAAGTCCTGGCGGCCTCCGGCGAGGACAGTCCTGGTCTCCCACCTCAACCCGTACCAGGGAACGCCCCGGAGAGCATCCACAAGGATCACGTCCGCCCCAGCTCACCTTCGAGCAGATCCTCCACTTCCACAAGGAGCTCGTCGACGCCTTCCGTCGAGAAGAGCGGTGGTGTCAGGGATGATTTCTATCACCATCACCACCGCTCGGAACATCGCCGGAGCTCGCCCCCACCGATGACAAGGTGCCACCATCACGATCCCACCTCCTCTTCTTCCTCGTCCTCTTACACTATGAGACCTCCCATATCAGACCATCCGGAGCCTTCCCATCACCCCCAGCTTCAGATAAGGCGAGACCTGCACCATCCTATCAAATCGTCGACTATGACGAGCGGTTCGACCTTCGACCCTTCCATTGGCGGCATGGGACTGGGGATCTTCAGGAGAAGGTTACCGGAACCTCCGGACATCTACAAGCCAGGGGTAAGTGGATTAGGCAGGCGCCCTATGACGCCTACGCCTTCGCTGACGATCACCAAGATGGCGCCATCGGGTATGTCTGCGACGATCACCAGCAGGTCAACGGATCACCAACCAGTGGCCTTGACTTCCACTTCCGGGTCGGTCCTTCCACCTTCTCGACCTCCGGAGAAAGAGCCGATGGTCCTGGGGTTAACCTCGGGCCCCGCCGGTCCGTCTGCACCAAAAGTAGACCCACTACCCCCTCCGCCCCCAAGTAACGTCATCTTGCATCCCCCGCGACCACCTCAGAGGAACCCGTCCACGAAGATGCATGGGTTCAGCATTGAGGAGATAATGAGGCGCTAAAGATCCTGACACGCATGCGCACATATATTTGCTTGGGGGAATTATTGATTCTTTAAATACCGGACTGAGATTGTTTGGGTGAGCTCTAAAAATAGCAATTATCAATTCCTGAGGTTTTCTAAACTTACCCTTCTTTATTTAGTATTGTTTTGAATCCGGGCCGAGATATATTTCGTTATTATAGAATGGAGCAAGTGATATTACTAGTAGGAGGTTGTTGGTTGTTATAGGGGCAAGCCAGGCTCGAAGAATGACGGGACTGTACCATTAAATTACCAGCCTCACTACACATTTATCCAACCTCACACGTTGTGGCAGTGGTGAAATATTTGTGAGCTGACGTAAAAGGGCAAGATTTTTACTGAACGAAAATAAACAATTTACAGTCTCATCACTCTCATGAAATGCCAATGATTATTACAATCTCTACGAATGTTAACTTAATGTAAATATTTAAAATTTATTGTTCCTTTGGGCAATATAATCTTTAGTTCCTTATTAACACTTTTTTTATAGAGATATAGTGTTGTAAGATGGTAATAAAAACTACGAAGCTAAGCCCACTGTTTATTTTGGGAGGAAAAAAATTATAGTTTTTTCTTCTATGGGTTAGATCCACTCCCAAATAAAATTAATTAGACTAAATATCACCTCTGGCATAACTGTATGGTTACTATTAGCAAACAGTAGTGTCATTTTCGAGATTTTATGAGGTCAAACTTCCACTTAATAAAGACAAATTTTGCAACACCGGTTCTTCGATGTTGCCAGTAGCTCCTTACCCCAGCACAAAACCTTGAGACATAACTGAAAACGAGGAGATTTGGCAACAGTTGACTGCAAGAGAGCTATGATAAAACTTGTATCTATATGACATGTGGTTTCCTCCGAGGTGATATTGGGTGTATATATTATACTCGTTGAGAAAGTAGAAGATATGTTTTTGTGTATTGGACTTTTGAAGACAAATAATTCCTCCTGAGATTGGTTACACAAGGGTTAATCTGTTTTTGTATATATAGTTTTAAAAATATTAAATTGTTAAAATTCATCTGGATACAGAAACATTGTTAGTTATACTTATATAATATGCTCAAATAAATCTATAAATAGTTATATGTGGGGTAATTTTGGATAAATTAAAAACATAAACAAAAAAGTATATATAAATAACCTCCCACCAGATATTGAAGGTTCGAAATTTGTGTAATTTTTAAATTGGTGTATTATGACCAAAGATATTGAAACTGTATCTAATTAAAGTGAGAATATTTACAAAAATAACTATACAAAATAACTTTTAAACTTGAATCATTAAGACATTAAAGATACTTGCTATTCTGACTATAGAATAGATTTTAAATTATGGTATCTATATTATTTATTGGAATATATTTAAATATTATAGTTACTATACAATTTAATACATTCGTAAGCTCATAATTTTAGTATTCAAGCAAATATTTCTCAAAAATATCACTGTTGTGCTAAAAAAATGCAGTGCTTAACTTCGTTTTAGTATTTTTTATAAACCCTGCCCCAGCCCCTTCTTCCAAATTAATTTTTATGAACACTCATATTTGTAATATTTAATTATTTTCACACTTAATATAAATATCCCATCTGACCTTTAAAATGGTTAGTAGTTAACTTGTTTATTTTTTAAGATCTCATTCTCAATCAATAAATTTTATAAGGATTTGATTGTATGTTTATTATAATTTATGTTTAGTCTTTGTAAAATATTGGCTGTAAATGGTGTGAGGATGTGTTGATCTCCAAAATCAATATATTATATTACTATAATGTGTTCTGTCTCACGATAGTGAGTGTCCGTAAACTTAGAATGCCAATGCACCCTGTCCTCTGCTTCCTTCTTCAGCTCCCAGAATTTTCTTCTTTCCTTCAAATCATCCAATATCTTATACTGCTTCTTCCTCCTCTTTCCCTCAACCTCAACTTCTATGACGTCGTGCAGAAGACAGTTCCTCCTAAGGATGTGTCTGATTCTGTTGGTTCTTTACTGAAGAATCCCACCCAATATGGTTCTCTTCTCACCCGCATCTTCTTAGGACTTCTTCATTTGTTATCCTGTCTGTCCACCTTATCTTCTCTAATCTTCTCCAGTAACACATTTCAAAACTCTCCAAGTATTTCTTTTCCATCTTCCTGAGAGTCCAAGTTTCTGTTTCATACAGCGCGATGCTCTAAATGTAGCATTTCATCAGTTTCTCCTTTACTTCCAAAACACAACTTACTGGTCAGCAGTAACCTCTTTTTGTTGAAAGCTTCCTTGACCATGGCGATACTCGACCAAATTTTCTTGGTGCAGTAGACATCCTTTGTCAGCAGACTTCCCATGTACTTGGACTTCTCCATGTTTTTCCGACTCTTAGTTTTCAATTTTGATTTTCAGCTGCTCTTCATCTTTTGAAATCACTATTACTTTTGACTTCTCAATGTTTATCTCCATGCTATATATTCTTCATATCTCTACTAGCTGGTCCAGCATTTCCTCCAACCCTACTTTATTTTCGGCCAGCAGTGATAGAGATCATATAACGTTAATTTAATTGTAATGTCTACAAAATAGAAATGTTGTATTAAAATTATGGGTCACAAACAAGGTGAATTTCTGTAGAAACAAATTAATAGTGACCTACTAGATTAAATATAGATTCTTAACCTACATCAATTAAACATATTTTTGGTACTTTTTCTATACACAGGCCATGTAAAACCTACTTTTGGTAGAGTATAATTTTCATAATAAGGGCCTTTTATAACATACAGAAAAGTTGCTAGACCTACTTTCACATATTCGTACCTCACCTCATGCGAGCTGAAGCTGATGATTTTGATATATATGACCATTAAGTACCTATAAGACAACACTAATAAAATAGTAAAAATTGTATTAATGTTGACGGCCAGAAGTATGATTGTATTTTCTAAAAGGCCCTTCGTATACAAATTATACTGTAGATATATATTTGATATGAACTATTATAGTTTTCATTTTTGTAAGGTTTTAAGGCCCTTAGCCCTGTCGAGTGCAAGTCTGAAACCTATTTTGTGGAATGGTGTGTGGGAGGGTGAAAGGCGTGGCGTGGATTCACAACCGACCAAAGTATCCTTCCACACCAACAAGAAAAGATGGATCACGGAAAACGTAGATGGCGCTAGCTACCGGACAGGTCTTGTGGAAAAATCATACTTTGGAAATACCAGTTTTCTCGAGAACGAGTGAAATTTTTATGTTAATATTTTCAACGCCCCTTCTAAGATAATGTATCGATGTTTATTAGGTGTTACATTTTCGTATTTTTTGTTATGAAGCCGGCAGTTTTCTATTGAAAAATGTCTATTTAATTGATATTTGATCACTGTTTAAATTACAGAGGAGGTGTGTATATAAAAAATATAACTTAATCAACATACTTCTGTTCTTGAACAAACCGTTTCTGTAAAGAAAATTGCAAAACAATCAAAACTCTTAAAGATAACCGTTTGTTCCCCCGGCTCTGCATTTCCACGCCAAATGAAAAGGGCCAATCGTATTGAAATAAAACTATTATTTCTAAAATGTAAAGATGTCAAATTTATTAAATTTTACTGTTCACATAAATTCTGTTTTTATTTTAATGTATATGACATTAAAACATGATTTATGTCAAATCTTAATGAAAAGTGTTTGTATATTTTATTACTTTAAAAAGTATATAAATAATTCTGAATAACTCATGCATGTATGTACTTGCGAGAATATTAAGCTACATTATTGTATTTTGTTTTGTAATTTGTGAACTGTGTTTATTGTTTTTTTGTAAATATAATAATGTTGATAATTAATATGACTTATTGATTTTAGTTTTGTCTTATCGTTCATAAAGTTTTGGTTTAGTCTATTTTTTTATTTATCTTTAAAATAACTATTGGAATAATTTAAGCTCAATTAACAGTATTTGTTTACTAAAATTGTTAAAAAAGGTCCTTAAAAATTGTAAGTTTTAAACTAAAATTCCAATATATTATTAGTTTTTCTATAATAAGTTTTATCTATTACAACAAACTAGTATCCAGGGTTGTTAACAACATTAACCTAAGATCTAGGAAAGAGGTAAGTGGATATATTTGAGGAAATGCCGCTCAAAAGCGTAGAGAAAGTATGGAAAAACCACAGTTAACATTACATGTTCAAACTATACCCCTTTCTTCCAGAAGTAATTAGAATCCTGAACTTCCAGTTATAATAAGACTTAACATTTTTTATCAACAGATAATACGTCAATACTAATCTAAAATGTTAACTCTTACTTTGTCGGTCTGATAAACATTGAAGCCATAATATAATACGTGTTAATGGATCACATATGTTTTCGTAATCAATAATGTCACAACACTGGAACCAAATTTATTATTTCTAGTAAGTGTCGATACGTTTTACAGACCTAAATTAAATTATAAATACTCGACATGCTTATAAATAGATTTTATTTGGGATCAAATATTGGAATTTAATCTTTAATAGTAGAAGATGGAAATTATCTTTAGGCTACGGATTTATTTGCATCAAGTTTTATTTTCGTAAATTTAAACGCAATATTAATAATATTTTCTTTACTGATCCATTTATCCTTTAAACAAAATTGTGGGCCTTGACCATTTAAGCGCCTTGTTCGTTGGGCCGTGAGTCTAAAAAGGTTGAAAATCTCTGCCTTACTGTGTTTCACCTTATGTTCGACAAAAATCAATCGCAGAACAGAAACGAGGCTCACGTGACGACGACCTCTAAGCCACTCACAAGATTTCCGTTTCATCGGAGATAACTGTTCTGCTAAAGTTCAACTCATCTCTACCTCATCCGCTCTGCCTGAGATCTTCAGCAACGGGAGACCCAATCAAATCTCAAGACTGACAGTCATTGCGCATGCGTTGTAGAGCTAGAAGCAAAGAAGACAGCTTTGTTGTCCGGTAGGAGGAGATTTGAAATAAGCCGTTAATGTAAAGGGTGTGTATCGATTTGTGCCACGACACAGCGTTATAATTTGTAAACATCCATCGGGAGAATGATTTAAAATATATGTTTATTCACTAGAAAATAAAATAGGCTGATAATCACCTGTTTTAAATTTGCGTTGCAACGCATCACGGATAAACACACATCCTGTGAATTGCTGCGTGACTCAATCAGATTCTGCTCTCTGTTCTCGGCGAACGTTTTAAATCAAGCTTTGGAACAGTTGTATTCAACCTGGGGTACGCGTACCCGCGGGGATATTTTAGGACATATTAGGGGGTACGTAAAATTTATTTATGTGTATTATTTTAATGATAAACACTGAGTAATCAGGGCCGGATATAGGATTAAATACAAGAAACCTGGACGTAAGAATATGCGATCTGGAAGAGCGATTTTTTTTTCTCTCTCTCTCTCTTTCCAACTCCCTCCTCCCCCTCTCCTAGATGTATATTATAGAATATGTATATCGTACACCAACAACTTTGGGAGTACGAATTTGAAGAGAAAATAAATATCGATGTACACGATCAAAAAAAAGGTTGAATATCACTGCTTTAGAGAAAATGGCCAGGAATCTAAAAAATCTGGAACACTTCCCCGGCTGTTCTCCCTTCTCTCAACTCTGATCAAAGTTTTTTTTTTATTATTCTGCTATCTGGTTGTGGGTCTCTTGTGATGGCAGACACAGAATTGGAAGTATGGCGAGATCCTGTTTCAGAGCACTAATACCCTGAGGGTGTAAGTCCGCTCCGGTACGCATGCGCGCAAACCATCGCGGCACTCTTTCTTCTTTTTTTTCTTTCTTTTTTTTTACAGGATAAAAGACGCGAGATATTTCGAGAAGGTACAATCTGTTTAAAGTGATATTGACTTCAATGGTTTCTAAAAGATTTGCGAACAATTAATATTAAGTCCTTGGCGAATCCTAAGATATCTCAATTCACATTCTTTTACATAACAAGTTTGAAACAAATAACAATCGATTATTTTAAATTTAAAAACATTGTTTGAATCTAATTCAAATCGTATGTTTTGTTATTGAAATATTTGGAATAGAATTTAATCTTCTATAGTTGGATTTTTTTATCCAATAAAAAATAAGATCAATAAATTGTGTTCAAATAATGAATAGAATTGGAATATTACGAGATTCTCAAACATATTTGGTCAAATCAAATAATGGATCCACACTAATTTATAAATATAAATAAATTATTATTTAAACATTTAACTTTAATAACTAGGGGTAAGGTGTCAGACTTCTGTGCTGGCAGCCGGGGTTCAATCCTCGGTCCCGACACATCTGTCTGATTGCCCAAACCCTTATTTTAACCTCTGACAAGACGTGTAAGTATTAATCACAACTTGTGCAAGTGTGGAATTTCAGGCCTCCACCGTGGTTCGGATCCCACGTTAAACTGTAGGTCCTCCATTTCATCTCACAATCACCCTACCACTTACACATTAGCGTAAGTGCGCAAACCCGAATGGGTAGTAGGATGTGGTGCTAATAATAATATTGCGCGTCTGGGCTACAAGTAGGGGAAAGATTAGTAAGTACTAATATACTGTTGTCCAGGGGACGCCCGAATGTACTAATCGTACATCCTTTCCGTGGAGGCTCTTTCCATGTCCCAATTATATGAGGTGATGGTGATAGTGAGTATGAGGGTGTGGAACCAATGTAAACACTTAAACCTAACCAACCAAACCCTGGTGACAGATGGGATAGTTCCCCGTTCAGGAAAAATACCCAAGGTACCAGCCGGTATTCTAACCTGGGACCCGCTAGGCTCATAGCCAGGTGCACTGACCACTACAACATGGGGTCGGCTACTGGACACATTAAATTCATACAAGCAATGTAAGCTGATATTCTTGAAGATGGCTGCGGAAAGAAAACTTCTAGACGTCACCACATAAAGTGAATCAATACTTTAACGAGCAAGCTTATTATAGTCTCTGAAAGTGATAGGAAAAATACTAACTATATTCTAGAGGAAATTTACTTTATATTATATATATATATTTTACTGCCCCCATTCTAAAACAACTCTTTTATGAAATGTGGTGAATAATTATATTCAATACATTCCATTATTTGTCCATACAAATTGTATAGTTTTGCGTGTAAAAATGTGAAAGCAATTAAGAGGCCATTCTCAATAAGGGCAATATTATTTTGGTATATAAAAGTGTACCATAACATATGGAACACACTTCTGTGGAGGACAGTAGACATATAAATGATACAAAAAAAGTTCATCTAAACATATGTTCCATTTGATTTTGTTTCCAAGTTTGTACTGTCATGTTTTTTCTATACTTAATATTATGAAAAGGAAAAATTTGATTTTTTTTTTGTAATGGATAAACTCAAAAACTAATGGACCTATTTTTAAAATTCTTTCTCCAATATAAAGCTACATTATCAGCGAATAACATAGGCTATATTTTATTTTAAAATTTAATTTATTCCTCATAAAAATGTCGAAAGTATATTATATAGTCGTTGTAAAAAATAGTAGTTGAAGGGAAATTGGGGTTGGTAAATGGGGCGGGAGGTGGGGGCGAGGAAAGAGGAATGAGATTAAAATAGGAGGGAGGATAAAAAGAGGGAGGGGGCTATACAGTGATGGTAGGACTATTTTCAAAAAAAATAAGTAAAAGAAAGTTTAGTTTTTATATTGACATGATGGATGATTTGAAGCTTTGTTTTACAGGATTCTTTACAATATTTCTTTACGGGGAAGGGGGCTAGTACTCCATAATGCGGAGTTGATTAACATTATAGGAAGCGTTTCGGCCTAAATGCTAGTATTGCGATGCAATGTATTTTTGAAAGAGTGTGGTATTCTACGACACAATGACTGTAGGCTTGATATAGGCCTAAGGCAGCCATTTTGAGCTCTCACTATAACGGAAAATTAGATAGACAAGCTATTATGTTATGTTTTTTAACACCACGTCTTACTACCCTATTCGAGCTATAAGCCTATGTACTAGTTACGCTAATGGTTAAGGGACTAGGAAGGTTAAATCTATAGGAAATGTATCCACGTTTGCTTGTAGGAAAAGGGGAAAACCCCTTTGGAAAAAAATCACCCAATATACCCGATCAAGATTCGAGCATCCATCTCTCCGTTATTGGCAGTCTAATCTACTGCAAAAGTAGCGCGTTAAAACACACGGCCACTAAAGTTGGTTTATTTTATTGTTAATTACGATTATAGCTTCAACTAAATAACTTTGTTATAATGTTAATTAGCTTAACATAACTGGAGTACAAATTTGACCCTAACTTGGAAACAAGATCAAATGGGAAACTTTTTATATTCAGTTTTTTCGTAGTTTTTGTGTCACCTGTTCACCACTGAATAGAGACCCACGTTTTATGGGTACACGCTGTATATATACATTTATATAATTTAAACTTATGTTGCACCCTCTCTGAGTCCTAATACTACCCGGCCATAAAAAGAAATAAACGTGAGAGGATGAACTTAACATACATGATAAATGGAAATTATAAAAAATATATAGATTCAACAATATGAGCAGTTTATTCTATTAAATGACAATAGCGCAGATAACAAAAAATGGTCTCATTATATCATAATGACTACAGTTTGAAATTATGCTCGAAGCAAACAACTTTATATCATTAAAGTGGCGCAAGTGTTTTAACAAAAGGAAACATGAAATCCATCATAATATTGATAGTCCAGTCTATAAGAGACAATACCATGGCGTGTATATTTAAATGTGATACAAAATTAAAAGGGCCTAATGGGCACCTTGATATGGTTCCAAAGGTTTCGTAATTCACAGAAAACGATATAAATATTATGTAATTTAAATTTGACGACCACACAACAAAGTTTATAAAACGTGAGGGTTCGACTACCAGACCCAAGCCAAACTCCCACGGGACTATCAGATCTGACTTATAATATGGAACTAACAGTTCCATCAATTAACAAAACTTTAACTGTTCAAATAGATCTTACGTTACAAAATATTAAAGTCATCCTAATCCAAATTCCAATAAAAAAGTTACATCACGTTACGCTAATTCAAACCATAATTTTAAATATGAAAAGTTACTTCGATAAAAAAAAAGGAATACTCTACAATTCCAAACAATTTAATATTAACAAGTCAAACTTCTAATCAGCACATAATTGAGGATATTTACGAGAATAAATATATAAGCAAAAGTCCATCGCTCGAGCAGCGACATATCAAAGATAGAATATTTAGACATAGTTTGACGATCAAAATATTAATACGTTAGATTTTGAAACTGAATATTATATACAAACAGTTTAAAGTTGATAAAGAAGTTAGAGTTCTTTACTCCACTCGTCTAAGCGTTGATTTTGATACATTTTACAAGTTTTCTCCAGCCATTGTCCAGGTCCATGACAATGATCTGTCGTTGATCGTTGATCGTAGGATAGTTCATTATGGCATGCTTGCACAGCCATTATATAGGGATTCCGTTGTTCTGGTGGGGAGGTGGGAGTACACAAACACACGCAGGGTGACGCCAACGATGCCTTGAAACATTCACGTAGACCATTGTTGATTCCGCTTGCTCCATCGGAATATCCGTGAATATCTACAATCACCCGATGTTTTGAAGGAGGTTCCTCTAGTATCCGTCAGAGGTCGGAAACATAATTGTCCTCTAGTTGACGTTGATAGTTCACGCCTCATTTCTCGCTAGTACAGTCGGAGTGCCGGGACGCTTTGTTGACACATTGGATCTCCCTTGACCCACTCGCCAATCTAGGATTCCAGGTGCCGGCCAGCCTTGCAGGATTCTATTGTGAGCAGATTAGTATTGTAAGTACGTGAACAAATTGTTTGTTTATTAGCACCTCGTCTTACTACCCGTTCGGGTTATACGCACTTACGCTAATGTGTAAATGGTAGGGTGATTGTGAGATGAAATGAAGGACCTACAGTTTAACGTGGAATCCGAACCACGGTGGTGGCCTGGCATTCCCCACATTCACAGTGAACAAATTAATACTTAGAATTAGACCGAGTAATGAAATATATTGTGCAGCATTGTTTTTATTATGTCTTCTTAGCCTACAAGAACTAAAACAGAGAAACATACTATTTTAAGGATCCTAATTGAGTTGAATTTATCGGAGCGGGTAGTAAGCCTTGTTGATATAATATCTCCGTCAGTATGGGGCGGGGTCCAGCTGTAACATTATACCATGTAATGTTACACTTAAAGGAACTAAATCAACAGTTATAATAATCGTGCTCAAATGTCTTAACTGAATTTAGATTCAAAATTAAATTTAAAAAAAAAAGAACACAGAAATAGAAAACAGACAAAAAATGAACATGGTCTTCTCATGAGAAACACATGAGATGAAATAGATGGTCACACACACACACACACACACACAAAAGGAACTTCATTTTTACTTTCGGAATGGAACCAATTTATTTAATCATAACCCTTCCTCCTTAATTTCTGGTCCCTGTAGAGAATGTTTTGTCCTCCTTATTTCCCTGTCCCCTTCTTTTCTTTGATACTGTCGGCCATCTTGTATAATGGGTTCTAATTAAGAAGAATACAAGCCAGCATCAGACTGTACAAGGGACAGAAAAGGAACAGATTAATCTCGTTCCGTGTACAAACCGTCTAAAGAACAAACACAATTTTTGGAGGCAAGTAAAAGAGAGATAAAATATGGTCAGATCACAATTATATATAAAAAAAAAAGAATACAGGACTATATTTCTTGAATACAAATCTAACATTTTGTTTTAAATTTCAGAATCAATCTAGAATCCCCGAATATATATATTTTTTAACTCCACTTTCAAGTGAAAATATTTTAAATTTCATTTCAGAAAAAGTCGTTTAATGTTTCGTGCCGCTGAGAAATAATTTTTTTTGTCATATCGATTATGTCATGTAATGTGTGTAAATTATGTATATAAATTATTATTACATAATGTTGTCCTTTTTTTTGTGATTTTGCTATTCTTCCAACTATAGGTCTACAATTTGTCCAAATAATTAAAATTGTTATTTGATGTCAAGGTCTTCATAATTGTATTCGAGATACTTTTTTTTAAGATTTCTACTAACTTTGAACCTAATACTATAGGATTTGAGGGATTTAAAGAATCGAGGATTCGAGGATTCAAGCTAATTTTTTTTACCACAATGTCTTACTACCTTTTTCGGCTATACACTAATGTGTTAGGAATTATGAAGGTTTAATTTAAAGTAAGTGCACCCCACATTTGCCTGGAAGAAGAGTGGAAAACCATTTAGTAAAAAACTCACTGTACCATGCAAGGATATAACCCCGATCTTCAGCAGTATAGTATAGAAAGTAGTGTCTTAGTCCATGTAGCCACCGAAGTGGGTGATGAAATTATTAAAAAATATAAAGGAAAAATAATCAAAAACGACAGACTGACAGTAAGTAAATCATAGCTGTCAACACTAATTATCTCACCCAATAGAAGTGATAGCTTCATATCACATAGTTTGGTGTATGAATTAATCAAAGTATATTTATACACTTTGAACCGTGATATTAAATTGTTCCCAAAGCAATCCAAGTGTATAATAATTTAGCAAACCATCATAAATCTAAATATATAAAATAGGTTGTAATAATTAATTTTGTTTCAATATATTTAACAGTAATATTATTATGATTTTATTTCTTATCAGGGTAATATACTTAATCCAAACATTCAGAAGTAGAGGGTTGCATCTCAAACAAAACTATCAAATGTATGTAAACTTAAAACAACACACACTTGTAATATATATTTTAACGTTTGGGGGCGCACAGTGGGTTGGGGTCAACGTAGGCTCTTACGAATTAATTTTCAAAATAGTAGAAATGGGTAGAGTGTTTCTCTCCCCTCCCCCTAAAATTTAATGAAGTCCCCTTAGTAGGTTACATATATACTTATAAATACTTGTATTGTTTAAAGGTATACTAAAATTATTTAGGGGACACCCTAAAAAATTAGCTTTCCAAGCATTTAACATTTAGTCAAAACATTACTTATCAAAATATTTTATTCCTATAAAATACCTTTTTGATCCAAATTATTAAGGTGGGAGTGTAAAGGAAGCGAGAAGAGGTCGTCAGTGTTTTATCAGTTTTAAAAAAAAAACTCTTTTTGGCCAAAACTAATTAAATATTGCTCTAGTAGAACTATAAGAGTTTAATTTTCTTCACGTTGTGATATCAACAGCTGTTGAAACCCGCCTCGGTGGCGTAGTTGGTTAACGCGCTTGTCATGTTGAGCTCGACTGCTGAGGACGGGGAGATCGAGGTTCGAATCTCGGTCGGGTGAACTGGGGTGGTTTTTCCTAAATGGTTTTCCACACTTACTCCACGCAAATGCGGGTTCACTTCCTCTAATTCAACCTTCCCAATTCCTAATCCATTAACGTAATTAGTACTTAAAGCTTATAACTAGAACGGGTAGTAAGACGCGGTGCTAAATATTATTAAAAACAGTTGTTGAATATCTGTCATGAGCATAGTGGTATTAGATGATTAACTTTTTAAATGAAGAGAAAAGGTTGTCATCAAATTCATGTACAACCTTTACAGATTTTCAACAACTGTTCATATCACCCTCTGAAAAAATTTAAACTATCTTTTTCTACTGGAGCTATATTTGATTTTTTCTTATCAAAATGGTTTTTTTTTGCTATAAAAATCTTCAGAAAAACTGACCTTTTCTCACGTCTCCTACAACCCCACTTTATCTGTGCGAGTGACAAGTCAGAAACTTCTAGGTGAGAGCTGTCATTTACGACCCTTTTGGGTATGGTGAGGTATTGGTGGTAGTGGTTCAATCAATTCAGTAAGTCCCCTACGCCTATAGCCCCTGCGTTGTTAAGTACATGGAAGAAACAACACAATTATTGACAACGGCAGGTGTCTCATCAATAACACCCTGAAAACTAGATCTACTATTGTGTAGTTTGTGAATTATAATTAATTTTTTTTAGTTCACAGGTATATAAATCAGGCGGAAGGATCTAGTTTTTTTTTTCGTCCTCCCGTTCAAATCCCCCCCCCCTTTTTTTTCACCCCTTTAATTAACTCGAACGCGGATCTTGATTTCAAAATGGAGGAGAAAATAGGAGGAAAGTAGAGAATAAGAGTGGTGTGATGAAGGGAGGGAGGGTGTAACTCCATTATAACATCACTTACAATACTGAGTCACATTTCGATAAAAAAAAAAACAAGCGAAGAAGAAATAAAGGTTTGAAAAATAAAAAAAATAACAAAAAGTAGTAAAAATAAAGTTGATCGGTAAATCAGTTTCACGGATGCTGTATAGTCGGTTTCCTGAAAAAGTTTCCCCCCTCATACCGTTTATTGAAATAGTAATTTAACTTGGTGTTACCAGGCGTGAAACCCCATCTCTCTCAGTAGGATGTCTGCCTTGTAAGAAAAGGCCCCCGGGTTCGATTCCAACCATAGCTGAGCAATTAATCACCTTAAAATTGTTATTTCATCTTTCACAATGATGACCACCTGATTACACCCTATCTCTTTAAGGTCCATGCTAATGTTTGTTATCTTCTCATCTGCGTCTAGGTCTTCCCAAGGGTCTCTTCCCATTGGGTTTGCCATTCAGCACCCTGAACATGATTCTAGAATATTACATTCGTGCTTCATTTTTTGTCCAACGTACGATATTTGATTATCCTAACAAAGTTTGGGGATGAATACAAGTTATGTAACGTGACATTATGTAACCCCCTCTACTACCCAGTATCTTAATACCTTTATGGATCAAATGTCTTCTCAATTATCTTGTTTTTGAACACCATTAATTTTTTTATCGACCTGTAAGAAAAGAGACGATGTTTCACACTCATAGAGAACAACAGGTAAAACTTTAGTTTTGTATATTCTGAGATAGCAGGAGAGATGGCAATAACTTAAAACATTTAACGTGCCAAAAACAATAATCTCACACGCCACTTTGGTCCCACGTGCCATAGATTTGTAGACCCTAGAGTCTAGTCCGTTCAAACACAACTGCTCCCCCCCTACCCCTCTCCACCCCTAGAATTACCTATTGGATTTATAAATATTAAACTAACCACTACACAATCAACTTCCGGTCGTTCGTCAGGTATCTGAAAAATCTCTAGATTTTCTTAATGTTTCACCCGCATTGATTGCGGTGCTATAAAAAAACTTGTTTTATAGAAACAGTTAGATTTTTATAATAAACAACTTTAAGAAAATACAAACACCTTTATTTGTCATCAATATTGATACATTTTATTCTATTATTAGAGTTATTTGAAGGTTATTGATAATATACCTTGGGGGTAGGCAATACATACAACATGCCAATCAAACTAACACAGGAATCCCCACCACTTCATCCCCTGACACGCACACAATGGTTGGTACAGTAGCCCCATGACTTCTTTGGTGCTGACTGACGGCTCACAGATGACGGCTTTGAAAAGTTACCAGACAAAATTATGTATCCCTACGCCGAACCATATGATCTGCAAAAAACATGTGTTTAGCAGCTGTCACATCAGACAGTCAATATTTAGGTCTATACCTAAATGTTGACTGTCAGAAGTCATCTGTGAGCTGTCAGTCAGCACCAAAGAAGCCAATAATCATCAATTCCTCATTGGTACCTGTTGTCAGACAATTCAATACCTGTGACTAGTCTTAATTTACACCAATATCTTAATCTCCGGGATTGCTAATTCTGTGCCGTATAACCATGATTATATGGACTGGTTCTTTTAATTCAATGTTGTCCGTGCAAACTGTGTGGGTATTAATTTTTAAATTGTGAATAAATATAGATGTATAATCATCATCATCATTATCATCGTCATGCACAGTTTCCCGTCACTGGCAGGGTCTGTCTCGAATATAAGCCTCTACAATAACTTCTGTCCTCCCACCACCTTTCTTCCTTCACGCCGGCTCAATCCACTCCTCCGTACTCCCTTTAGCCACCTATCCCTCACTCTTCCTCTCGGCGACCTGCTCGTCACCTCAATTTCGATCATCCTCCTTGGATTATTATTATTATTATCACCGCGTCTTACTACCCGTTCGGGTTATACGCACTTACACTAATGTGTATTAGTAGGGTGATTGTGAGATGAAATGAAGGACCTACAGTTTAACGTGGGATCCGAACCACGGTGGAGACCTGGCATTCCTCACATTCACAAGATGTCTTGTCAGAGGTGAAGGAAGGGTTTGGTAATCAGATAAATCTGTACCGGGACCGAGGATTGAACCCCGGCCGCCAGCACAGAAGTCTGACACCTTACCCCTAGACCACCAGATCACCCATCCTCCTTGGAATCCTCCACTTTTCCATCCTCATATGTTCATACCACCTTAATCTCACCTTTTCCAGGGGTTCTTCCTCCATTCTCGCTCACACTATTCGTCCTTGTCCCTCCCTGTCTGTGTCCTGTTCTTATCTCATTCCTTCATTACCCATGCTTCTCGTAAATACTGCAATATACATATACATATTTTACATAGCACCACGTATTGCAACCCGTTCGGACTATACGCCTATGTACTAATGGGAATACCTAATTTAGATAAAATGCATCCACATTTGCGTGGAGAGCGAGTAGAAATCCGTTTAGGGAAAATCACCCTCAGTGCACCCTACCGGAATCGAACCCCGATCTCCCCGTCTTCGGCAGTCTCGTCTAACACGAGAATAGCGCGTCAGACCACGTGGCCACCGAAATATTGAGAGACAGTACGCCCTGTACCTCATTCCTTAGAACTTCTGCGGCACATCTTTAACTCCATACCGGACTTCCGGCGCTTTTGTAAAAGGCATCCGCTTGTCTCCTTCTATCCGCAATATCTATCTCGTTTCCTCCTTATTTTCTTTACCACACATCCCAAATAAATGTATAATGTATGTGTAAATTATTAATTTGAAAAGTAATATTTGTTCAAATACTAATAATATCGTGTTTTAAGTAATTCTTCTTCTGAAAGGTTCTACCTACCGGGTTATGAACCCTAGATGGCCACGCTAGAGACTTTCTAATGACTTTGTCCAATGTGTATGAGATTGTAACACAACCCCTTTCCCCTCGCCAACAAACATTGGTCAATGAACTAGGGTTTTTAGAACCCAGGGTCTGCTGATTACTTATCGAAAGCAAAGCAGTGGGTCAACTATTTAAAAATTATTCACGGTCACAATGATTGTGTTATTAAGCTAGTTTATTCTAGTTTAATTAAAATAAAATAAATAAATGCATGTAATATTAATTGTAAAATAATTGTATATGTATCTCGCTTCAGTGACCGTGTGGTCCAAGGCGCTACTCTCGTGTCGGACTAGACTGCCAAAGACGGGGATATCGGGGTTCGATCCTGGTTGGAGCGCACTGAGGGTGGTTTTTACTAAATGGTTTTATGCTCTCCATTCACGCAAATGCAGGTGCACTACCTCTCAATTAAATCTGCCAAATCCCTAACACATTAGTCTAATTATTACAAAGGCGTATAAATCAGAACGGGTAGTAAGACTAAGTGATAAAAAAAAAGTTTGCAGATCACTGATCAAGGAAGAGATAAGATGAACAGATAACATCAAGTGTGCAAGTGAGAGAAGGGGAGGGAGGAAGAGAATGCATAAGGAAAGGATGGTGGAAGGGCAGAGGAAGAAGGAGGCAATTTACAAAACTTACCTGACCTAAGGTTGGAAACAGTTGATGATGATGATGATGATGATGATGATTTAGAACCACTGTTCTTGAATAGAGGTACCCGTTATCAATATTTTCCGGAGATGAATCCCTTAATCAAATTGGTTCAAGGTGGTTAAGGGTCTTTGGTCAATGAATCTCCCCTAGCAAAGTTTAAAATTAATCAATTTAATTATTTAATTTTCTCAGAATACGCCACTTATTTTCATCACACTTTTCGGACACATTAGCACAGTCATTATCGTGTCTAACTACTAAGATAAGGTTCCGGGGTTCAATTCTCGACATGGCCAAAAAATTAATCATTGGTAAAATGTGGGTCTACACTTTTGAGGTGATGAATTAATGGCCAGGGGACTTGGTGTCGTGTCTGTTCCAAAGTCAAGTTGGTTTATAAGTTGTGAGCTTATAAATTCAGGGCCACTTGGCAAAGGGGGCAATTGCCCTGGGACTCGCATTACAGGGGGCCAAATTTCCCCCAAAAATTATTAAATTCAATTACAGTTATTATTCTAAATTTCGCATCAAATAGTGTACAGATAATTAACAGCAATAAATATTCGCATAGTGATAGGATTCTACTCCATATTCCTGTAAACCCTAACTTTATGTAATCTAAGATTTACGTTATTCGAATAATGTGCTGCAGTACAGTAGAATACGTCACCATTGTACTACCGCTGACGGTTCATCAGAAAACTAACAGTACATTGGTACAGAGAGAAATTTACTTATGTAACTTAATTTGTTTGCATTTAATAAAGTACAATCATTTTAATGAGTTGATCAATATTCAATAAAATAAGAGACATTATTAAGTACTTAACATAAGTACCGAGTACTTATCAATGTATTATAGCGGCTTAACGCTTACACTGAAAAACTGCTGTACAATTTTTTGGCCCCAGGCCTTATATTTTCTTAAAAAGGCCCTGGCTTACATATTCTGAACCAACTGATTATATAAGTTAAATACCTCAAATAAATGTAAAACTGAAATACACCGCACGCCACTTGTTATGTGATAAGGATTGAGGAGTTGCATACCTCTCAGGGGCATACAGCACCAAATTTTACGTCTCGTAGCGTCACCATTTTGTGTCACCAAGCCCAAGTTCATTGTTTGAAAATGCATGTCTCTTTACCCCTTAAAACCTCTATAATCTTTTATCCGGAGATCTGAATAACCGGGTGTATCAAAAGTAACAGCTGCAAATCACATCACCTGACGCATGTGATGGGCACTATTATAGGACTAGCTGATCCTGTAAACTAGTTTGGGGCTCTATCGCTAGGATCAGCTTGCAATGACGTCACAGAACAATGCGCATGTGTGAACGTGAAGTCCATAGAAAAGAAAGTGGAAAGTCTATGTAAATTTGTATTTTATTCTAAAGAAGGAGTTTAGCTAGTTTTTACATTTTATAACGTGGCTTATTTATAAAATAATGCATTTGGTTACATTTGATTAAATTTGACATAAAAATTGATTGATTAACATTCCGCAATAGAAAATGCGTTGTGTACCAAGTGTAACCCCGCGCTTCTAATCTCTTAGTTCGCGGCACTAACGCCGTGAGCGCTAGCGATATGGTTTTACATGCCTACTTTAAGGCCATTTCACGCAGGTATCCGCGTTGACCATGGAATCCGTGACTGGACGTTTTGAGAAATCTCTTCCCAGCTTATCAAATGGGGCAATTCACACTGGCGTCCACGGTTTCACGGAACGACCGAGGTGTCTACAGTATGGACGTTTTTAGATCACTCTCTGAGCGATCGTTAGGGCGTCCGTGTGGACGTTTTGGACTGAGCATGCGCAGTGATCTTTTGAAGTGCACGTGGTCACCTACATTACAGTATAACAACTCAAGTTTGAAGGCATCAAAAATGTCCGCGGACGTTTGGTTACTGTGTGAATTATCACGTCCATGGACATTTATTTGGTCCATGGTTACTGTGGACGCCGCAAATGCTTGTGGGAAGTGGCTTATAGCTTCTAGCCTGTAAACGACGGGAAAATTCCAAAAAGTTAAATTTTTAACTCCTGAAAAAAATTCAAAATGGCGGAGCATCTTTAAAGTCGATGCGGACCTTTCTTTGGAGGTATCTTGTGGCTAAACGGTTTAAGACCTATCAAAAAACTGTTCTGGAATAACATTAGTTTACATCCACTTGCAAAGAAAATGCATTTGGGGTTTGGGGGTGTAACCCCCAACGAGCAAAGTGAGTCCCTTTTCTATGACCTGATGCATGAATACGGGAAAGTAGATCTGGTAGTTTTTCTAGCTGACAGGTTTGGCCCTTTTTTTTTATTAATAATTGAAGAGTATATAGAGGTTAGCCAGTGGCGAGTTAAAACTAAGTTCCTACCAGTCTTGTCTGGTAATCACTGTCAAAAACAACAACTTGGCAGTCTGTTGAATGGTAAACGCAGCTGTCGATTCTGTAAGAAGCTGTAAGTTGTCTTGAGCGGTCAAAACGCCCACATCACGTCGACACCAAGACATTATTCGGATATACATCGCGTGTCATCGGACCCATCCCAGATAACATCTGGCTTAAGTAGGTAATTCAGTCTTAAATTAACTCTTTTTACTTTCTTGTATCAAGATGTAATCGTGGGAAAAGAAATCAATCTTGTGATTATGACGAATGTTTACGTTTTTTGTGGAGAAGTACACAAAAAAAAAAATTGGATTTTACAATTCTGTCTAACCCCATGTCTCTCTGTCTGTCTGTCTGTCTGTCTGTCCCTGGCCATGGATCCAAAATTGTTTAATAGATTTTGTTCACATTCGCTATTTAGATTAAATAGGGCTATAACGACCAACAATGTCCCCTACCTCTTCAATTTTTAGAAAATATCTCTGACGATTTAAAAAAAATACATATCTAGGATTTGTATTGCATGACAAATAGTTGGTTTTTTGGCAAAAATTTGTTTAATGGTTTCTTACTGATGAGGGATTTTTCAAAAACTTGTAATATTTTACAAATTGCTCTTACGATTTGGCTCTAAATGGGTATCTTGGTAGTGTTGACATACAAAAAATAAAACTCTGTTCTTGTTTTGGGGGTGTAAACTCATTAGTGGGTAGTTCACTGATGATTGATTTTTCAAAAAGAAGAAATATTTATTAAATGGCGTTTACAATTTGGTTCCAAATTAGTATCTTGTGAGTTTTTGAAACTTAAGATAACCCTGTATACTTGTTTTTTTTTTGTAAAAAAAATCGATAGAAGGTTGATTACTGCGAAGTTATTGTTAGAAATTAGAATTTTTTTGAAAATGGCTTTTGCATTTTTGATATATCTGGGGAGTAATTGACATGAACATGACAAATAAAGCTGTATATACTTGTTTTGGGGGGAAAAAATTGTTGTTTTATGATGACTTTTTTTTAAAAATTATGATATATTAAATATGGCTTTAGCGATTTAGTTCAAAATCTGTATCGGGAGACTATTTTACATATTACAAATAATATATCTTAAGTAATATAAAATAATTAATGTAATGATAGTTTAGTGACCACTGATCATAGAAAATTCGAATGTTTTGGAAATTGACCTTGGAGATTGAATTCAAAATGGGAGTTTTTGAATCTTTTTCATGAAAAACCATTATAGGTTTTTATTTTTACAAATGACAAGTTATTTTAAGGTATTTTACTAATAATTTAATTTTGAAAAATTAAATTTTCATAAATATGATTGAATAGTTTGGTCAAAATTTATATTTAAAGAGTGATAATTGTGATTAACAGGATGATAAATCTGTTTTTTGAAATTTTTCTTTGAATCCATAACATACAATATGAGAATGTTTGTGAGATTGTGTCGTACTATTTATTCTTACTATCCTTCCGGAAAATGATTAGAAGTATATTTCTGACAGGGGGTGTGTAAAATAGGTTTTGTCTCCCTTCCCGTTTTCCCACAAAAAAATAAATATTCCCAACAAGTTGTGTACAAGCAGGTTTTTGTCCACACCTGGTTCACATTAGAGCAGTTAACCCCTAACAGGGCTTATAGAAGCGTTATTTTGTCAACCCCTGGTTCACAGAAGAGCACCCATCCCCCAATAGGGTGTGTATGAGCAGTATTTTGTCCACCCCTGGTTCACATTAGAGCAGTTAACCCCTAACAGGGCTTATAGAAGCGTTATTTTGTCAACCCCTGGTTCACAGAAGAGCACCCATCCCCCAATAGGGTGTGTATGAGCAGTATTTTGTCCACCCCTGGTTCACATTAGAGCAGTTAACCCCTAACAGGGCTTATAGAAGCGTTATTTTGTCAACCCCTGGTTCACAGAAGAGCATTCATCCCCCAACAGGGTGTGTACGAGCAGTATTTTGTCCAGCCCTGTTTCACAAAAGAGCAGTAAACCCCCAACGGCTACATGAGCGCGAGTCTAAGAATAGTTAGAGCAGTATTGTTACCTTTACCTGCCCCGCATACATCAAGCTGACATGTGGAGCACAGCCACACGTTCATATATGTAGATATACTCCCCTCGATATGAAATATGGCAACTCCGACCTCAAGGAAGGACGTGGATAGCCGCCAGTTAAGTTTTCAATTTTAGAATCCATCTTTATTTTATCATATAAGTCTAGCTATTCACTAAAAAATAAAAATGGCTTCACAGATAGTCATGTTTAAATCAAGTCAGAATAAAATAACTAAACCGCACCGGTGGCCACGAGGACTAGAAGTCAAGCTCATTAATATTGGTTTGCCAGTAACTGTCGGCTGTACTGAGGGTGGTTTTTCCAAAATGGTTTTCCACTCTTGGGCCACGCAAATGTAGGTACACTTCCTCTAAATCAAAATCTCCCCATCGCTAACATATTAGAGTGATACATTTTAATTGATCAACTTTTAGATTGAAAGGAATTTTGTTGTCATGTCACTTGAGGCAACACTGTTTACAGCAAAGGTGCGATGGACTGGATAGGACTAGCTCGAGATAGGAATAGGGTGTAATGAGGTGGACTGGATAGAACCAGCTCAAGATAGGTATAAAATATAGTGAGATGGACTGGATAGAACCAGCTCAAGAAAGGTATAAAATATAGTGAGGTGGACTGGATAGAACCAGCTCAAGATAGGTATAAAATATAGTGAGGTGGACTGGATAGAACTAGCTCAAGATAGGTATAGCATGTAGTCAGGTGTACTGGATAGGACTAGCTCAAGATAGGGATAGCATGTAGTCAGGTGGACTGGATAGAACTAGCTCAAGATAGGTATAAAGTATAGTGAGGTGGACTGGATAGAACAAGCTCAAGATAGAGATAGGGTATAGTGAGGTGGACTGGATAGAACTAGCTCAAGATAGGTATAGGGTGTAGTGAGGTGGACTGGATAGAACTAGCTCAAGATAGGTATAAAATATAGTGAGGTGGACTGGATACAACTAGCTCAAGATAGGTATAAAATATAGTGAGGTGGACTGGATACAACTAGCTCAAGATAGGTATAGGGTGTAGTGAGGTGGACTGGATAGAACTAGCTCAAGATAGGGATAGCATGTAGTCAGGTGCACTGGATAGAACTAGCTCAAGATAGGTATAGCATATAGTCAAGTGGACTGGGTAGGACTAGCTCAAGATATGGATATCATGTAGTCAGGTGGACTGGATAGAACTAGCTCAAGATAGGGATAGCATGTAGTCAGGTGGACTGGATAGAACTAGCTCAAGATAAGGGTATATTATGTAATAAAGTGGGACTGGTTAGAGATATGGATAGGGTATAATGTGATGGAGTGAATAGTACTAGCTCGTTACGGATAGGTGCAGTAAAAAGTTGTCATTAAGTTTTAGGACACTCTTTACAGATAGTCAACAACTCTTGAGGTCACCATGTGAAGGAAATTGAACCTGTATTTCTGCTGGAGCAATAGAAGATTTCTTTTTACCAAAATGTGTTGCTATCAAACTGAAAAAATACGTATTTTTAATCGATATTTTCCATTCCCTACACTCCCACCTTAATCTTTGAAAATTGAGATTAGTTTTGCATAGTTTGTCAGTATTCTTCTTTGTTTTTAATGAGTTGTACCAAAACAAAAATTATTCTACTTCAATTTTCTTACTTGTTCAAATCAGAGGGAAGGTTCAAACATTTTGGATATTTTGTGTTAATCTACAGCTCAATATATATTTTAGAGACCTCAGCCCCTCTTTTATATATATATATATATAAAATTGGGAGCCTTGTTTTAATAGTCTCGATACTTTCACAGGTTAGAGAAAATTATATATAGATGGTGGCTTATTAGTTTTATCTCAGGTCACCACCCCCTTTACCCCTTTAATCAACGTTCTCTTCTTCCCCCTGATATAGATTTTTCGAAACACCCCTGTTCTTAATCAACTTATTTATTTTGGTCACGCAAAAATAATAAGTTCATAGGATGCTCGCTTCATACAACTTTCTTATTCGATAAAATCGGTTGTATAAATTTTGTTTTTAATAGAAAGCCAGTGGTTTGAAAGCTGGAAACTCTCCTTACCACACTGGTGTAATTAAAAATGTTGCAATTTTAATTATATTCTTTTCCTGTTTAATTAATTATGTAAAATTACATAATACAGTGATTCTTATCTAAATATATTTTGAAGCTTTTAACACATTTCTAGAAAAATAACGTACTAACAAATTAAGACATATTTCTATAATGCCAAATTTCAATACTTCAATTAATGTGGGTTGTCAAAAGTGAGATTGCTTTAAAAAAAATCAGGATTTACTTTTGGAATTATCTGGTCCCATAGTTTAAAAAAAATGCAAATATATGTTTATTTTAATATATATAGCTAAGTAAGATGCAAGTAAAGTCTGGTTGGTTTTTTTTACTTCAAACAAGTTTCGATATTATTTTTTTTTAATGAGAACAGGTGATAGGAAATTAGTTCATCAATTTTAATTGAATCCTAGAGAAGAGTTCAAGTAACTTAATAGCTGTTAACTTGTGAAGACAGCAAATTAAGGTCTTAATTATAATTTCATATTTATTTTATTATTTTTTTGTTCTGTTTAAGCAGACCATTAACTAATTAGTCGGTGAGTGAGTGAATGAGATATGTCAGTGAGTAAGACCTGTCAGTGAGTGAAGACAACTATTTTTGCCCTCTGTTTTTATTTTCCACTCAATCAAATAGTTCGGGAGAGTTGTAACTCCTGAAACAAGACGACTAGGTGATTGCGAGCTAGTAGCCTCGCAACCAACGTGGGCGCTGCTAAATGTAGATCATTTCCACGTCTCTGCGAGCTCTAGAACTCCAGTTACGAGACACCTGCGTCGAGAATAAAATTAGTACGAACGACTCCTCCCCTTTGGCAGGACGGGGCCATTAGTCGGTTCAAGTTGGTTACATTGCTGCCACACCAACTATATTCGTCTCAAAGTAACATGAACTTTTAACAGGTTCTCATTTGGAAAGCTAACCGTGCTAGCTAAAGAGCATTCACAACTCGAGCTTACTTAGATGGCAGCTCAAAATTTATTAGAAACAGTCCCTAATATATCCCTACGCCAACAGCTGACATCTTTAACTTTGGATAACTGTAATGAAAATATATGGTAATATATGAATTTGATAATTAACCAAAGTAATCAAAGCCAATGTTATTTATATTTATTTAATGTCGGGCACAAAGTTTATTTTTCATATTATTCCACTTTAAAAAAATTATGTATTGACAGTACTTTCACAAAAGTACTAATAAATATAGATTCAAAATGGCGGCCGACGAGTTAATGATCATGATGCAAACAAGTTATTAACAACGGTGCATCCGCGTAATGGATACAAATATTTTATTCAATTAAATATTTCGAAATACAATCAAATTATAATAAACTAATGTATTATAATATAAAAAAACTATAAGTATATTTTATTTTCCAAGTAAATACGATGCCTGTATTAAAAGGTATTAATGTATGCACTATATTATACATCATAGATAACATTCCAAAACAGAGAATAAGTGCTTTTAATTATGTTTAAAATATTGTTTTGGATTGGATAAAATAATATATTAAAAGTAATTAAATAGTGTGGGAAAATTTAAGTTTACGTTATTTTTAATGTAAAGTATAACAGACAATTAAAAAACTAATCATGTATAAAAGAACTGTGATCGTTTACGGGTGTTTTATTTTATTTAGAACAGCGTCTTACTAACCATTCGGGTTATACGCTTAGGTAAAGTATCCCCATGGCTCCTTTGGTGCTGACTGACAGCTCACAGCTGTCACTTCTGACAGTCAACATTTAGGTATATACCTACATTTTGACTGTCAGAAGTGACAGCTACTAAAAACATGTTTTTTAAGATCATATGGTTCGGCGTAGTGATACATAATTTGGTCTAGTGACTTTTCAAATCCGTCAGCTGTCAGTCAGCACCAAAGAAGGCATGGGGCTACTGTACTAATTACGCTAATGAATTAGGAATTTGAAAGGTTGAATTTAGAGGAAGTGAACCCGCATTTGTTTACGAGTGTTGGTACCCAAAACCTAAACGTATGATTTTTTTAATTGTCATTCCAGTAAAAAGCTATGGTGAGTTTACTAAACAGTGCTTCTATAACAGCTATACTTGCCTCGAAGTAAGAAGAACTGTAACAGATTAATCTCTGGAAATTGTCTGCTCGTGCTAGCTACAGTGACATTCCTTCATGAGAGAAATCTTTTTACAGATAATCTATACTTATAAAATAACATGTCCTGACTGACTGACTGACTGATTCATCATCGCCGAGCGCAAACTATCAAGGCTACAAGC
>CABFVZ010002689.1:92852-105356 GCA_902151445.1 Timema monikensis | reverse complement strand
TCTTCTATCTCACGACTGAGCCCCCACACACTGGTTAGTTGCAAGTTTAACTTTGTAATCTCTTTATATCGTTAGTTGTGGTATTCCATGAACGAGAAGCAGAAACTCTGGAATAATATTTGTGGTGATTGGAATCATGAAGAGGGACAAATAAAGTTGAGTTTTCTTTGTGAGGGAGTGGGGAAATTATTATTAAAAGTAAGGCATATCTATTTTAATAAAAATAAAGTTTGTTTGTCGGTGATTAGTATTACGCGATCTACCTCAAACAGAGGTCTGACATTTCACATTTTAAAACTAGTAGCCCCCGTCACAATAATGTGTACCTACAAGCTGGGAGTTTACATTTTAGTTAGATTAATTAATTGATTAAAAACTGGGTTGAAAGATATAAAATTAAGTTTTTATATATGTTTGAAGCAAAGAAAAGCGTTGCCCAGCCTAATCACGTAATGCATTGTGTGGTTACCCTGGAAAACACCGGGTATTTCTGCTAATTTAAAATAAAACAAAACCTTAACATTGGAATTACACTAGCATCATATAATAAGAGTAGCATACGCCAACTGCATATTTCACAAATAACACCCAGACAAGCATAGAGGAGCTACAACAGTCTCGGACTGGTCGAGTCTATGAGGTCTCGCAACTCTTAACAAGGTCAAGTAGAGCTCGCTCTTTGCCACGGGAGGGTGTTTCCTCCATCTCTAGAGCACTGTACATCCCTTTAGATTCACTCCCCTCCTGTTCCCATGGGTGAAGAAGTAACGGTGGTCGCATGGTCTAAAAGGCGTCACTCTCACAATAAACTAGACCGTCAATGATCGGGAGATCGGGATTTGAATCCCGGTCAGCTGTACTAAGGTCGTTTTATCCTAAACGGTTCTCCACTATCCCTTCAAGCAAATGAAGGAACACGTCCTATAAATTCAACCTAACCTCTTCCTTAAAACATTTATCATAATTAGTAGGCCACATGTCGTTTAAACCAGGCGGGTAGTAAAACGCGGTGACAAAAGAGAAATGTCTCTGAAAGCCATTACTGATACTAGCGCGTGATTGCGAGAGCGCTCTCAGAATGAACAAGTGGACGTTCTCTCGTCGCTATTCCGGTCAGCGCACGGGCTCAGATTTGGGTTTGTTTATAGTGAGGGGCGGGGAAGAGGGTCTCCACCCTCACCCTGTCCCTTGACGTGACTGGGGCCCTAACTCTACCAGGACACTTGCTCTTTGGTCCCGCAGGTGATAAATATTATGTTAGAGTACCTAAAAGATGGTCAAATCAGTCCTCTTGGTCAACGATACTTTGTACCGCGAGTAGCACCACCGCTTGATAAACACGAGCATAACCTCCGGCCAGGGAACAGAATACTACCATACAGTAGGACTGTGGCATGAAAACAGGCTTTCCAGGAGGATCTTAAGCCCGCCTCGCACGCTGGGCCAATCAGAGTGCAACCTTTAGTCAGGTGACCATAGTCTCCTCAGTGAGTCAATTATTGAAAATATCGCCATCACTAGTCTTCGACGAATACGAATTGCCCGTGGAGTATCGTCGTCCAAGACGTCATAATCACCGTCTTATGTTTGTTGACAACAGAGCTAGTGTTCTCTCGTAAACTAGCTGCATGGCCTCCAGACGGTAATCCCCCGAGTCAGCAATCAAACGACGGTAATCCCCCGAGTCAGCAATCAAGCAGACGGTAATCCCCCGAATCAGCAATCAAACGACGGTAACCCCCGAGTCAGCAATCAAGCAGACGGTAATCCCCCGAGTCAGCAATCAAGTAGGTGGCAATCCCCTGAGTCAGCAATAAGGCAGACGATAACCCCACGAGTCAGCAATCAGACGGTAACCCCCGAGTCAGCAATCAGGCAGACGATAACCCCAAGAGTCAGCAATCAAGCAGACGGTAATCCCCCGAGTCAGCAATCAGACAGACGATAACCCCCGAGTCAGCAATCAAGCAGACGGTAGTCTCCCGAGTCAGCAATCAGACAGACGATAACCCCACGAGTCAGCAATCAAGCAGACGGTAATCCCCCGAGTCAGCAATCAAGCAGACGGTAATCCCCCGAGTCAGCAATCAGACAGACGATAACCCCCGAGTCAGCAATCAAGCAGACG
Source organism: Timema monikensis (assembly GCA_902151445.1). NCBI lineage: Eukaryota > Metazoa > Arthropoda > Insecta > Phasmatodea > Timematidae > Timema > Timema monikensis. Next base: position 103,228 of record CABFVZ010002689.1, on the reverse strand, counting down.
GTAGTCTCCCGAGTCAGCAATCAGACAGACGATAACCCCACGAGTCAGCAATCAAGCAGACGGTAATCCCCCGAGTCAGCAATCAAGCAGACGGTAATCCCCCGAGTCAGCAATCAAGAAGACGGTAATCCCCCGAGTCAGCAATCAAGTAGATGGCAATCCCCTGAGTCACAAATAATCTGAGCTCTACTTATGCCACTCTTGTACCCAGGGGCTTGCTTGTACGTCAGATAATACTCGCGCGGAGTAACCATGCAGAGGTTAGGATATCGGCTAGTAAATAGAGCGAGCTCAGATTAGGGATGTTCGATTCATGGGCTTTGAATCGATTCTCTGTATCGATCTAGATCAAGAGGCGTAGTATCGATTCAGGTAAAAGTATCGAGTGCATTGAATCGATCTTCCAAAGATCGATCTAACGATTCATGCAAATAAAGTTTTCTTTATCTGACTACACTAACCAAAAGTGGCGCACCTAGAACTTTACACCTATGGTAGGAGTGGGGGAGGGGGTGGTGGCAAAAATGTATCGAGGGGTGGAGGAGGCGTCAATATGTATGACTTATTAAATGCCTCTGGAAGATAATTCAATTATTATTACTTACGTCGTCATTTCTCGAGTAGTAATTGTGTGTTTGTTTCTAGGCGAAGCTTTTAGGAGGCATATAATTGATTCAGATATTCAAATCGAAAGTATTTTATCACCCGATATATAAATAGAATTGTAAGCCTATATTTTCTATGTTTAAGTAATATTAAATGGTCCATTATTTCGACTCTTTTATTTTATTATTAATCGTACGCCAAAGTATGTATATTAATGGCGAGGTACTTTTGTGACAAATGCGTTCACTGTATAGTATTTTGTTGTGGCTGTACTTTGGTCTTTGACACTGTCACAAGGAACTAAATGCAGTAATAGAGAAGTGTTGATAATATGTAAACACAAAGGAATGCGTGTTGGGAGATCCGACAGCAGGGTGAATAGAATAGTAGCACAAAGCAAAACGAGCAATTAGTTAACTACTTTTAGTTAGAAGTAGCTAACATCCGATTATTACCGACTATTTACTACTTCTCAAAACCATTCGGATGATTCTTTCGATTATTGTTCAAAGAATCGAATGATTATTCGATTCTTAAAATCATTCGATTATGCCCATTACTAATAGGCAGTACTCCGGTATTAAGGCTCTCTAATAATTAAAAGTACGTCGTCGAAGCGGACATTTCCCCGGTCCAAGATGGCGGATAATTGGTAACGCGAGTATACGGGTTCAAAGAAACACCGTTCGTAGCGCTGTTAGCTGAGCCTCCTTGTTACTACTGTCTTTTGAAGATCACTTCCAACAAACAAAGCGAGTGTTTGGTTCCCACGTGCACCTTGCTGCTTTGTTACGTCTCCGAGTCTAGACAGCGCTTGTGACGGACACTTTTTATAATGACTAATGAGTTTCACGTTCTCGAGAATCAAGAAAAGAGGAAGGACATTTTAGTTATTTTAATTACAGTAGGAGCCGCTTCGGTGATGGAATGGTCAAGGGACAGATCTGACTATCTCTTTACACTGCGAACCTCCATGTATCGAACTTCTGTACATCTAAGTTTTGGTGAATCCCCGTGACATTACATAGACAAGATGGCTCGCCTAGGGGGGGTGGTATTGTCGAGACACAGTCTTCTTACCCCTTTTCTTAAATAGCCTTCCTCTCTCAAAATCAGGTTCATTTTGTTTCGCTCTCTCTTATCGACAGTGCGTGTTCGCGATGTCAAGAAAAAATATCTCTCAGTGCTGTGGAAAAGGTTGAGTTGTTGATTAACGCGGTCAGTGTAATTAGTGAATTAGTTAGGAAATAGTTCTAAATACACTAGACCACACAATATCATGTATACAAAAGATTGTTTCTATACATTGAAGTTTTTATGTATCGAATTTTTTATGGAGCCATCGACTTCAATATATGGAGGCCCGTCTGCAATTAGTAAGCCCATCAACTTAATGCAGGTCCACACACAACACACAATTACTTCCAAATACTTTCGTATACATTATATTTTTGGTTGGTTTACTGCATTAAAAAAAAGTTTATTTAATCTAACAAAAATGTATTATGAAATATGCACGCATACACACTTTCAAAATATGCATATTTTTATTGTTCAAATAAATGTATAATAAAATGCAATCCTGGCCTTTTTATATGAATATTTAAATTTGAATCATTGTCTATTTCACATCTCTACAGGGGGTTTCTCTTCAATTAGTGCGAGTCGCTATTTGAACCACTCTGGTTTAATGCGTCACTCTCGTGATAGACTGTACTGAGATCGGGACTCGAGTTTTTCCCCCCTCTATAGTTACTTAAATTCTGGTACATTTCCTCTAAATTCAACCTTCCTCATCCCTAACACATCAGCGTAATTAATATCTAGGCGTACAACACGGACCTGTAGTAAGAATGTGTCACACGCTCGCTCGAACTCACACGGGATGTCAGAACTTGCGAGGAAAAGAAAGGCAATGAATGGTAGCCAAGAGGAACTGCACCGCTGTGACTGGAATCGAACCTCGGTCCAGCACTGACCCCGCCAACTGAAGGGCTGTAGTCAGTGGTGATGTAATACTGGTCCGTGGACTACTTTTCGTGTGCGAACCGTGCGAATTAACATGGATGTGGACGTGTGAAATAATAATATGACTGGTGGCATATGTGCAATATATAATTGCTACAACCACAGCAGGAAATTAACATTCTTATCCGTTGTAAAAAATAACACACACACACACACATATATATATATATATTGAATTTTGTTTTGTATTAATTTTGTATTTATTAGGTATGATAAAATGAATATATTAAACATAAAGGTTCAGTTCAATTTGTTTTAGAATAATTGTGGAATAAAAGGAGGAAATGTAAAAACACACTTATGTTTTTAGAAAAAGGCTATACAAACTATTATTAATTGTAATTATAATTTAATTATAATTAACTATGGTTAAATTATAATTATTTTAACAAATTAAAATTATTATTAATTGTATAGTATGATTATACATACTTCTCTTTTCATAGGTAGGACCTTTACCTGGCATCTAGAAAAATTATATCTCTCTACTTTCACGTATTCATACGTCAAGTCATGTGATCTGCAGCTGTCATCCCTTATAGATTGACCGGAAAACAATCTTTTAAAGACTGTCCCTATGGCAATAGAACTGTAGTAAACGAGACCTGGGAGCTCAGTTGAGGTCAGGTTTAGAATCCTGGTTGAGTGTACTCATAGTTTTCCACACTTCTTTTAAGTTAATTAGGGAAATAGTTATATTCCTCTACATTCTGTCATCCTCACTCACTACATTCCTCACTACTGCCCTACTAACGCTATTAGAATGAACGCCTGTACATTGAGCGAATATTATTATTATTATTATTATTATTATTAGCACCGCATCTTACTACCCGTTCGGGTTATACGCACTTACGCTAATATGTAATGGTAGGGTGATTGTGAGGTGAAATGAAGGACCTACACTTTAACGTGGAATCCGAACCACGGTGGAGGCCTGGCATTCCCCACATTCACAAGATGTCTTGTCAGAGGTGAAGGAAGGGTTTGGTAACTAGATAAATCTGTGCCGGGACCGAGGATTGAACCCCGGCCGCCAGCACAGAAGTCTGACACCTTACCCCTAGACTACCAGGTCACTTGAGCGAATAGAAAGATGTGTTTGGAACAAGTAGTGTTGAAACGTTCGCTTTAGTCAGTTCTAATCAGACTTTTTAATTTTAAAATGGTTTGTTGTGTAAAATGTTGACTTTCAGAAGCCTTGCTATCCCTTTCACAAGCTCTGGGAATAGTTTTTAATTGATATACCCATGTTTCACATATTGTATATTAAATACTTGTGAACCCACTTCGGTGGTCGCATGGTATAAGGCACTACTCTCGCAGTAGACTGGATCACCGATGAATGAGTGAGTAGGGGAATCCCTTATTACCGCCTTCAACTCCGGTTCACAATCCCATACCAAACCGTTTTACATTTAAAATTAAGTTGTCTCTAATGCAAACAATTTTAGTGGAAAATTAATATTTCTATCTTTGCATTCATTCATTCAGCATTCATAACGATTCATTGGTACCAGGTATGTGAAGAGAACTGTAAACATCTGATGTTTCTGTTGTTAACTTCCTCGGGAGAAATTAAACTGAAGAGTGAGCTCTACAACTTGGGACATCTCGGGTGTGTTTCCTTACATTTAAATAGGGGGAAATTAAACTGAAGAGTGAGCTCTACAACTTGGAACATCTCGGGTGTGTTCCTTACATTTAAATAGGTCACGTCTCTATTTGTAGTTTGGTGTAGATCCAGTACTTAGGGGAAACTTATCATCCAGAAAACACAAAGATTGAAACTTTGGCGCTGGTTAAGGTGGAGCTTTAGGTCTATCTGTCGAGCAGCTTTCGGGTCTCGAGCCCTTTAATTAATTGTTTGCCACAAACAAGTAGAGCTGCAGTTAGTGGAAGTGGTAGAGCTACATTAGAGACTGTCTTTACTCTGGTTTTAGTCACTGTAGTATTTAGCGAGCAGGGCAGCAGTAAGTGGAGGAGGTAGCAACCAGGAGAGACGCTCCGATTGTAAGAGCAGAGCCAATATTGTATCTGTTTCACTCTCGTATAGAAGAAGTACCTCCATTCTACTTTTTGAGCTCTCCTCGCCATTTTTCCAAGGTCTTAGTCTCGTAACTCCAGCCATAAAGTTTCTCTACAATAAAGAACCATTGTTTACGACTTACAGCTCAATAAAACCAAATCCATTACCAAGACAGAATTGTAGGCTACTCTGTCAGCCCTCACAGCTATCGGCTCTTAATGGAACTCCCAACAAGTCGCAGAATCATTGCCCAAAATCAAGATATTGTAAACTGTAAACGCACCTGTAAAACAGGAAAAATTCAAAAAATTGTGTTACTAGGAAAATACAGGAAAAGTTCATAACGGTACAAGAATTTGGATATTTTTTCAAAAATATTTTGAGCTATTTAGCGTGCAATTTAAGAACTGACTGATTATATCAGCATACAACTTACAAACTAACTTAATTCTAGAACAAACAAAACACAACATCTAGCCCCCCGGCCGTTAGTTAATTCATTACTGTGAAAGAAAACTAACATTTCACAGCTAATTAATTATTTTTCGGGTTTGCTGGAAACCAAAGCCGGGACTTTAAGTTAAGTCGACAAATTCTATCGAACAACCGAATAAATAACGAGATTTCCAATAGCTTTGGTTATAAAATATCGGGAAAAGCATATTTTGCTATCAAGAAAATCCGGAAAAGTCTGGGAGTTTCAAAACTTAAAATGTGTACCGAGCCAATATTTTCATGAACGGAGAAATAAAAAAATCAATTGCTTTGGGCAGTGAGACGAGCCTACCGAAACTAAACTAACTCTTCATCGACCTATCAGCAAAATCTACGGGTTTATTGTCATTCAAATTATTACATTTATTAAGAATACTCTAGAAATATATTATCTAATGATATAAGTTTATTTCGTTGGACTAGAAATGATTATTTTTTTTGTCGTGTTGCTCTTTAAATTAAATATCCACCTCGTCTCGCGTTCCCCTTGTTCTGCCGAGAGAGGGGCTACCTGGCGGGACTACCCGATTGTATGTGATGTGGGGGAGCGGGGGCTCTCAGTAAATCACCCTGGGGAGGCTCAGTGCGGAAATGACGTCAGACACTGCAAGAAAATAAATGTGTGGGGGGTTCCCCCCAGAACTATATAACGTTTCCGTTACGACATCGTAAAAATCAAGTTCATGTTTTGCAGAGATAAAAAAAAGAAGGGGGTTACATTCTTTGTTCAGTAACGATATATGTTTCTTCCTCTAATTAAAAGAGAACTTAATTAAGCTAAAAATAGCTAGAAAGTTTAAGATAGCCAGTTAAAAAGCGGGAAAAGGGAAAGCAACACATTAGGATATTCTTCCAAAATTTAATTTTTATTTCTTTACACATTTTTTTTATAAAACAATATTTCTTCTGTTAGGTTAATCCGTTATATTTTTATACTTGTAAAAAGTATACGCGGACAAGTAATTAGCGAAGTTTGTTTTTTTAATACCAAGCCGATGGTTACAGCTCAGTGGCGTGGATGTAATTCAGCTCAGGAGGAGAGAAGTAATACTACTCATCCACTCTCCTCTCTCACAACTGCTGGAATCGTGAATTGTTTGACCTACAGATGACAAATTTGTACGTTTTATGTGCCCCTAACCCTAAGAGGGTAAATTTTACAATTACTCTGTCGCTGAGCTTAGACCCAAAACGGTTTTGATGGATTTAGTTCAAACTTGGTATTCAGATTTTATACCTCGGGACTTTTTCATTATTTTGACTCTAATATTAAATTTTAAGGGTAGATTGATTGCTCAGGACAATTTTTTTCAAAAATTAGAAGATTTTAGAAATTTGCCTTTAATTTAAGATCGTATTTAAAATGGGTATCTTGGGAATTATTTTTCCCTCCAAATAGGAATATTTTATTTTATTAAACATTTTAATTTGTAGATATTTTACAAACAACAGATTTTTGAAAATATTATATGAAAAAAGTGTTTGAGCAATTTTCTTTGAAACTTAAAAACTGTTTATTACAATTTGTCACACCCCTCGGGTAGAGAAAGTATTGTGATCGTAAAAAAACCCTTTTTTTAAATTCCTTCTCTGTGACTGCATCTCTGGCTAGAGCCAACAGGGCTAAAACTTTATATTTAGGGTTTTCCTAGATCTCCCCTGAGAATGTTTTGTAGTCATCTATCCAACCCTAAAATTAAGGGTAGTTTACTAAAGGGTGAAAAGAGATCTAACAATTTTGATCGTATCTCACCAACTGTTTGAGATACGAAATATCTGATCATTGCAAAGTTGTGCGGCTGTTAGAATTAAAAAGCTTTTGTTTTAATTTTATATTTTGAAAGACCAATAGTTTCCGAAAAATAATTTAATATATTTTAAAAAGTGAGATCAGGTAACTTAATTGTTATGTGCTTTTATGGAGTGGCTCTTTAACAGTGTCTATTATTTCGTTTCACGTATCATACAAGTTTTAAGTAAATGTCTCCCGCCATCTTTACACAAAAGAGCGAGAAAATGTTATACACTCTCTATATGAGAAAGTTTGTGCTATTTTCTCGTAACATTTATTTGAATATATCATTAGTGAACCGAGTCTTACCATCCGCTCGGAATATTCGCGTGGAGGGAGTGTGGGAAATCCTCCAGCAGCACACCCGGCCGGGATTCAAACCCTGACCTCCCATTTCACCTGAATTTCGGTATAATGCTAAAGCGACATATCAGACCACGCGACCATTGATGTGGGTTCTCTGGGGGTGCGGATTGACCAACTAATGCAAACAAAAATCTTTGGTTTGAATCCTGTTGGGGTCGGAACTCACTCTCGGCGTGTAATCGGGCCTTTTTTGGAGTTCTCTGAAAATAGATCCAGTAGCTTTTAACTTCTAGCGTAGCAATTTTAGAGAATAATCATTTACAAAATATAGGACCAAAGAAATGTGGCGGTAATGTTGGGGTCAAAACCTTCTTAAAGGGTTTGATTGCGATGCGGGTTGCGTGATCGTCTGGGACAATATCCAGTAAGACTTTTTAAAAATCATTTTCCGGATAAAATTTAATTTCGTGCTAATCGTCTCTGGGGACTCTCGCATGAACGGATTATAACGGCCGTTACGGCGACTCGCTCCATGGCACGTTTTATTCATTTAGCGACGTTAAAACAAGTTTCACCCCGCCCCCACGACTAGGCCTGCTCTCCGGGGTTGTCGCCCGCTTCTAGCCACTCTCCTTGGGCTACACCCCCTGGGGCTAAGCTCGAGAGGGGAGGGGGGACAATTGGGTCAGTACTAACACTGCAGGATATAGACTGGAGAGGAACTAGACACGCAAGTATAGATCATGGAGGATATAGACTGGAGAGGAACTAGACACGCAAGTATAGATCATGGAGGATATAGACTGGAGAGGAACTAGGCACGCTAGTATAGATCATGGAGGATATAGACTGGAGAGGAACTAGACACGCAAGTATAGATCATGGAGGATATAGACTGGAATATAACTTTAAATTTTTTAGCACCGCGTTTTATTCCTTGTTCATGTCATACATATATGTACTTTTACATTAACTGGTTAGGGATGAGGGAGGTTGGATTTAGAGTAAATGTACCCGTATTTGCGTGAAGGAAGAGAGGAAAGCAATTTTTTGAAAAACCACCCTCAGTTGACTCTACCGGGATTTGAACCCCGGTCTCCTTGTCAATTATACACTATTACTTACAGTACTTTACTACACTGATGGTCAATGAGTGTATCACAATAATATTGAATTTATAATCCGCCCGAGCCTCGTTCTATAAGCAGGATCGTCCATGTATGCTTCTCCAAAAAAAAAACCAATACAGCTTTGGGGATTGCTGGACCCGGAACTCAAAGTGATAATCAAGAAATTAATCATTTATTAACACTTAATCTGCCATTAAATAATTCAGTAACCTATCTGGAAATAATTTGTACGTTTGTTTTTGTATGTTTGCTGACAAACACATTTGAAATTAATCTCTCACGGATGATAAACAATATTGGCGAGTACGACGCTAATTAGGCTGGACACAACGACTCGAAATCCTAATTCATGTCAAGTCTATTTCTATTCTTGTTTATCATGTAGCACTGCACAGGGGGTTGAGGACGAGAGGAAGATTAGCCCTACTTGTTTATCATGTAGCACTGCACATGGGGGGTGAGGACGAGAGGAAGATTAGCCCTACTTGTTTATCATGTAGCACTGCACAGGGGGTGATACGAGGGGAAGATTAGCCCTACTTGTTTATCATGTAGCACTGCACAGGGGGGAGGACGAGGGGAAGATTAGCCCTACTGTTGTTTGGTTATTATAAAAACTTGTTATTTTGTTAAATTTTGGCGGTTGTCGTGGACATCTTTAGAAACAGCTCGAGTCCGCGGACCGCCTTTTAGGAACTACTGGTTTGTAACAAGGGCAAGTAAGAGGGAAATAGAACCTTTTAAATATACAGTCCAATTTTCACGTTCCCTAACAATGACTAGACCGGAAGTTAAGTTGGAGTGACTAATTCATCTCCAACACTCTGGCCGCGTGTTTAACAATGGCGGCCAAGGTCGCGTTCAATTTCACTCGCTTCTAGGAGATCTCTTACAGTTGGTCCTTTTCTTTACTGCTAGTTTTTAAGGATCGTAAATATCAAAAAACACAATATATATTGTACTTTTATTTTAGAAAGTGAGACCAAGTTACGCCCCAGCACGTCATTCACTAAAAATACTAAAGTTAAAATTGCCTTTTTCTATGCTTTAGTATGAATACATAAAAGTAGAGCCAGTAATTATTTGTGTAAATGTTATTTCTATTAAAATTCGACGGCACTATTAAGCAATTACTTTAACTATCTATAGTAATTCACAGTAAGAACGTTATCTGATGGTTAGAACCGTTAGCTCTAAATTCATACATTCATACGTCAAGTGCTGTGATCTGTAGCTATCACTTTAGATAGATATCATCAATACATATAGACTAACAGTAATAATAGTAACATGTTACATGTTGACCGTAAGTAAATATGTTTCTCCATATATCTGTTGGTGTTTGTAGTATTAAGATGCCAGAGAACTCCCCTCGGAGAAGGAAGAGTCGTCCTCTCTCTCTCTCTGCTGCCCACTCCAATTAGCGCTGTTCCTCCACACGCACTTGTCACAGAGAATAGATAATTAAGCGGGTGGAAAGAATTCGCTTCCTGCTTCCATCCCCCCTCAACCCAGGGTCAAGCGGGGAAAGGGAAGTGGTATAAGGTCCTGTTTGTTCTTTAATTCCTCCTCTCATCCTCACGTCCTCCCCTTCCCCTCCACCAGTGGGGTATGAGAGCGTCGCGGCGCTTTGAGTGCACAGTCGCGCGTCTCCGTCGTTTAGCCGAGGTACAAATCGTGTTTCCGTGACCTCTTGTTGTATTATTATTGTTAAATGAGCATCAGCATTGACGAACACAAGTTTTGGATGGTAATAAAACATAGGACGGACGTATGCACACATGTTTCATATGAACAGAGTGTACGTCTCTATAGCAGGTAAACCTGATGTTATCCCTCTCTGATAGGGACGCTGGTGGTTATAACTCCTTGAACCAATAACACACGTTTGGTGGTTATAACTCCTTGAACCAATAACACGTTTGGTGGTTATAACTCCTTGAACCAATAACACACGTTTGGTGGTTATAACACCTTGAACCAATAACAC
>CABFVZ010002689.1:63326-88050 GCA_902151445.1 Timema monikensis | reverse complement strand
TACCTCCTTTCACACTCTTGTTTCTTGCCCCCATGTTTAATACATTTGCCTCCTCTCAGTGCACATTTATAGCATGTTAAATTGAGGCGAAGTGTTGGTATAGCAATTTAACATTTATTCATTATTAATACTGGTACATTTTTATGCATATGTTGGTAGTTCTGTTTATAGTATGTTCTTGCCTGATATGTATTTAGTATTTTTAGTACATATTAATATCTCGGTTAATAAACTACTTTTCAATCCGGTAATGTTTGATGTTCATAGAGTAAACGTTATAAAAACCTGTGGTGGCACGTTTTCAGAACGGGGGGAGGGGTGACTTTATCCTCTCCGGGGTTTCATAATCACGACTTTTAATTAAACTCGCGCAGAAGATTCTGTTGAAACGAAGGTCGTAGCTCGTCCGGGTAAGATCATTGTATCACTGCTCTGCGGTGTGTGGAGACGTACAGTCAGGGTCGCAAAAACCTGCCGGCTATCCACTTAACAGACGGAAACCTTAATGCGTTCAAAACAAACTGAAAATAACCTGATAGAGACGTGCCAAGTTGACCTCCAGCAAACACAAAAAAACAGATCTTTAATTCCAAATTCGACCGCCAGCAGGTAGGCGTGTCACTTTTCCCTCTTTCTAAATCCCAAGATGTCACTTCAGAGTTGTAACAGTGAATACTATGTCCGTCCGGGGGAAGAAAAACGACACATTTTGATTTGTAAAACAGTTTTTTGTGGAAAGTGATAATGCCTGAGTGAAGCTATACAACTTTCTATTTCTTTCGAATTTTACTTTCCTTGAATCGCCAGAAGAGTCAGAATGTGAGCGAGTCGAGAACTGTTATTGCTGTTATTGTAACTCATCTGTTAATGTTTCTGTTAACGTCGTCGGGAGAAATTAAACTGAAGCTTGGGACATATCAAGAGCGTTCGTTCCATTATAAAAAATGTAAATCTTTATAAATGAAAATTTTCCTCCTCACATATATGAATACACCCCGCGCACATACAAGTACCGTACTATCTTTTGTTATGTTCTTAGAGACCTTGTCACGTCCTGTAATGTTCCTAGAGACCTTGCCACGTCCTGTAATGTTCTTAGAGACCTTGTTACTTCTTGTTATGATTCTAGAGACCTTTTTACCTCTTGTTATTCTCGTGGATACTTGAGACTGGCAGTTGTGGAATATAGGAGACAAGTTTCTGGAGAAGCCATAAGGCTGCTCAGATATTAAAACACAAATAGCAGCGCTCTGGCAGGAACGCACACGAATGTCCCAAATGAATATTAAATCGGCCCCCAGGGTTTCATTCTACCCTCTAGAGGAGGTTTACGGAGGGTGAGAGGGATGAACAAAACACGGTTTTGGCAAGCTCTCAATTTGGCTCGGCCTGGGCTGCACTCGACCATAAGGTCGCTGTACTCATAGACTCCGTGTTAATGGCACGACCGACGTAGAGAGAGTTCACCCTGCGAGGCTATCTTGTTTATCTGGTGAGGTCACTTCCCCTCTTCCTCTGACGAGTACAAACACCCGTTCTACTGTTTACTCCTGGACAGTATTGAATTGTATTTAAATGTTTGCGTTTGTAGACATGGTGAGATCCTACCTGCTGCTGAAGATCCGATGACAGCGACCCAAGTAGGCCTACCTGGGGTTATGATGATGACCTTGACGTGGTCTTGATATCCTGTTCACCTCACACAAACAATTAGGTCAGAGAAATATGGGCTAAGCCGCGGGGATGACGCACGTCCGCCTTTTAGAGAAATACTTTGCGAACTAAAGAAAGAACGCGCGTAAAATGTACCACCCTTACAAGAATAAATTATTGAAAAGGGGCGGTAGACAGACAAATGTGATAGTTATATAAAATAATAATGAATTAATAGGAGAAATATTTAATTAAGTAAACAATAATGAAATGTATATTAAAATAATAAAATATAAAGAAATAAAGACTAAACAACTGCATTTTCCTTGTTTCTTATCCTAGATATACATTTGTTTCCACAGTCGTTTTGATCCACATTGTGTCAGGAAGAAGCCTACAGTGCGTTTTAATCTACATTGTGTCAGGAAGATTCTTACATTACGCTACAAATATTAATTTTGAGACAAGAGTCTAGATTCATATAAATATGTCAAAACACAGTTAATTTATAAATTAAATTGGGATCAAAATCAGCTTAAAGTCACAATTACTCGACTCTCCAAAGTTCACTCAACGAGATGAGATTATTGGTGTAATACGTTCCATATTTTCTGCGTCGGTTTCCCTAAACATTAAATATTCTCCTTTGCAGTCCACAGCAAGTGATTGTGGACTCTAACTTTAAGGAAGGGCTTTGTGCAAATAACTTGTGCTTTTTGCATTGCTTAAGCCAATGAGGGTATATTATTCTTATTTTCTTCAATGCCATTCCTATTTACAATACTTTCTTTGTGTTGTACATAAGGAAATTGCTCAATAAATGTTTCTAGGATATGTGTTGTACATATCTGTAGGGGATTTGAGATTCCCTAAGTCATCAAGCCCTTTATTGAGATATGCTCTATGAAAAATTTAATAATAATGCCATGACTCCATGTTGGCATCACACTTTGTTAATGTGTTCATGAGAGTTTACAGTGAAATTTCCGTTCTATCTTGTATGCAAGATAGCCAGTAACATATTTAAAGGATCGAACGGTAAAACAAATAAATATCGAATCTTAATTTGTGATGATAAAATTCAAATTCAAATGACATCTACAAACCATAATCTGCACCAAATGCTAAAGTAATATAAAGGGATCCGAAGAAGAGAGTTAAAACTGATATATTCAGCAATAATATAATTTGTGTTCTTCTCATATTAAATGGATATTCCCGGATACGATTACCATGCTTACCATGCACCTAGAGATCCCAGCGTTGAAGGAGTGCAACACGTTTAACCTAGTGAATGTGGCTCTGTTCTTTCCTTGTCTGTGCCCTAGGCTCGATATCCGAGAGACCGTGTTCGAATCCAGGATAGATACTAACAATCTTATCAGGCTCGACTGGCTAAATGTTCTTTGAATATCACTGCACAGGTTTGCAAATCATTGCAATGTAATTATGTTGATGATCAGTGGGGAGGCGGGGGGGCATTTCAATTAATTTAAATTAGTTGATCTATGACACCTTCACGCGGGAATTGAACCCGGGACCTTGGGCTTAGCGCACCAATCTTATACCATTGCGATATCCATGATCCGTTCCATGCTCATAGCTAAGGCTGAATCTCAGATAGACGTGTGGGAGCCATACTATTGATCGCTCATATATAGGTGACGGGTTCGATTCCCGTGTCCAAGTGTCATTTTTCAACTAATTTAAACTAATAACAGCGCTTTGTCATCACGGGCGTTGTTAAAGTGCTCGTGGGAAAATCACCTTACTTGGTACCAGGCCACTTTTAGTGACCGAGACTGTATAGGTGTCCTGGGTTTTATTTCCACCTGGTACCATAGGTACTATCACCATCACCTCATCTCGACATATTTGGACATGGAAATATCCTCCACATTCGGGCGTCCCCTGGGCAACAAGTACATTAGTACTGGCTAGTATTTCCATGGGCTGCTCTACGAGTGATGTAGTCCAGACGCACTATAATATATAACTAGATTACCGACATTCTCACTGATCGAATTAGCTTGGCGTACTTGTCTATGGTAGGCTGAGGTTCGAATCCCGGCTGGATATACTAGAGAGAGTCTCGCTCATAGATATTCTTGTTTGCTAATATAATCAGTATGTTCAGAAAGTGCACGTTAAATATTCCAAATAAATAAATATAAAGTAAATCAAGGCCCACTGCCGCTTTTGCTGCATCCCCCCCCCCTCGAAGAAGAGGAAGGGGGGGGGGGGTATGGACTCCCCAAGTGAACACCGAGGAAGCACATAAGCCCATCCGGCGAGTGTGTGTTCCTAGTTTTAACGGCGGCCGCACCACTGTCATAACGGCCCGTTGTACACCGTTTAAGGTAACTCCAGACTAATGAGGAGTTAACTCATTGTAATTAACAGGTCGTTTACTTCTAGGTCAGCCTGAGCGCCGGCCATCTTGGAAACTAAGGGCTCTTAACGGGTCTGCCGGGGCAGAACTCAGTCGAAAAATGGCTCATGTATCGATGAACGTATCACTCTAGCGTAAGACCTGAGACACACATGACTGGTTAGAAGCGCTCAGACCTGAGACACACATGACTGGTTAGAAGCGCTCAGTTCTGAGACACACATGACTGGTTAGACAGAGCTCAGACCTGAAACACACATGACTGGTTAGACAGCGCTCAGTTCTGAGATACACATGACTGGTTAGAAAGCGCTCAGTTCTGAGACACACATGACTGGTTAGAAAGCGCTCAGACCTGAGACACACATGACTTGTTAGACAGCGCTCAGTCCTGAGACACACATGACTTGTTAGACAGCGCTCAGTCCTGAGACACACATGACTGGTTAGACAAAGCTCAGTCTTGAAACACACATGACTGGTTAGACAGCGCTCAGTCCTGAAACACACATGACTGGTTAGAAAGCGCTCAGACCTGAGACACACATGACTGGTTAGAAAGCGCTCAGACCTGAGACACACATGACTGGTTAGACAGCGTTCAGTCCTGAGACACACATGACTGGTTAGACAGCGCTCAGACCTGAGACACACATGACTGGTTAGGAAGCGCTCAGACCTGAGACACACATGACTGGTTAGGAAGCGCTCAGACCTGAGACACACATGACTGGTTAGAAAGCGCTCAGACCTGAGACACACTTGCCTAGTGAGAGGTAAATCCTCTCTTGAATGTTTCATAACGACCTTTTGTCTGATCTGTTGTGTTTGCATTCCCTGCGCTGGGTGTTGCCTATGTTCCTTTTATCCAGGGGTAATATTGCCGAAAATAAAGATGAGCCGTCCGTCCTTACATCGGCTTTCTCACCGAGGGCTTCACATGGGAGTTGTCACATTGAGCTGTCACAGTGATTTAGGTCACTGCAGGATTACCTAGTTTTGTATTATTTTGTTTCAGTTCGTAGCGTTTTCTAATATTCCGTCTCACCTCCCGGGTAGTACATTACTTGTGTCGGTAGTACAGCCCCGTCCAGACCTCACCTCCTTGGTAGTACATAACTTGTGTTGGTAGTACAGTCCGGAACAGACCTCACGTCTCGGCGCACTTGTCTTTATTATACTGAAACTATTTTACAACATTAAAAAATATAACACAAATAATCTTTTATTATATAAATTAAAAAAACAAAATTTACCTGATATTAATCCTGCGGTTGTCGAGTGATCTCTCTGTCTTCAAACAAAAACAAACCAAATATTTCAGTTATCAATTTAATTTTAAATTTGTTGATAGTATCATCTATTTTCAAAACATGGCTGAAAACATTGTGCATGTTTGTAACAGCTACTTGGTTGATTATTTCCAGCATTACTATTCAGGACTAGGTCCTGACAGATGTTTGGACGTCTGACAAATGAAGCTGTTCATAGAAAGGATGGACAAACGTCTCGTTATTTATTGGTTTCTGTGACAGCTATTTATTGTCCGTTGATAACCCCGACAGAAGTTAGTCCATAGTTGCGCATCTTAGGAACCGACATTCAGCCACTGTTGCCAATTCATATTATTAAATTCTCGCTAGAAGTTACCAAGATCTAATTTCCCGCTAGATTTGAAAAACTTTTTCCAAGGTCAACATTGATAACATTTTACTATGTATAATTATTGTTGTTTCTTATGTATTGAAATTCATATCAAAAGTGACGGCTGCAGATAACATGACTTGACGTATGGACACGTAAAAGTAAAGATATTAATTTTTCTATTGGTCATAAAAAAATTCTTATGCATACTAAACTGAAAATCGATATAGATTTTTCTAATGTTCATTAAAAAAAAATTTGGTCCGATGTTTTATAGATAATAAAAGCTAAAAGTTTAATGTCCTTTAAATTTGAATCTATATTTACCAAAATCCCTGAAGTAAGACCATTATTTTTTGCAGATTATTATTCCAAACACTTCGATCAATTAAAGGAGATAATGTTTTACAGCCCTCTTTAAAAGATCAATAGTGCCACTAGGGAAAAACTAAATTGGTGTTTACTTAACTCGCACCCGCCTCGGTGGCGTAGTTGGCTAACGCGCTTGTCGTGTTGAGATCGAGGTTCGAATCTCGGTCGGGTGAACTGGGGTGGTTTTTCCTAAATGGTTTTCCACTCTCCCTCCACGCAAATGCGGGTTCATTTCCTCTAATTCAGCCTTCCCAATTCCTAATCCATTAGCGTAATTAGTACTTAGAGCGTACGTATAACTCGAACGGGTAGTAAGACGAGGTGCTAAATATTATTATTATTACTTACCTCGCTCTTAGATAACTTTTAAAATCATTTAAAAAACCATAGTCCAATTAAAGAATTATTTCCCCACTGTAAAAAGCCACTTCATAGTTTTAAAAAGCTAGAAACTCTGGTAGCTGCTATTTTATTAGTTTAGCAGCCTTGTAAAAAACTGGATCTAGCGGGGGAGAAAAACAAAGTTGGCAACACTGGAATCACAGTCTATGACAGGTCTAGCATTCATCGGTAATTCAACATCATGAAGGTTGGTTTGTTGTGTTTTTATATCAATCCGGAGCTGGGCATGTTCTCAGCTCTTCGGCTGGTTAGTGCTGCCCGCACCATCTGGTAGAAATCTCAATAAATTGAGAGTTCAGAAACTGTGGTGGCTCCCCTTTGCCTTCCACACTGAAATTCAGTGAGCGAGCGTGAAAGAGTCTATCAATTTTTCCGGGAAAGGTACTGTCACATACCTTACAAGACACAACACTCGACACGGAACCGACGGCTTTACTTCCCCTTCGTAGGAAGTTGTGCTACGTTTTTTTTATCGCTCAAATGAAATCCTTTGACCCTGGCTGGGTTTGAACCCATGAACATTGGGTCCTGAGGCGAGCACTTCACCCCGAGAGTACCGCGGTGGATTAGGCAATATTAAAATATCTGATTGAGGTTGATTAGAAAAATTAGTGTCGCAGAAGGTTCACAGAGTTATCAAAATTTAACCAAATAAATCATAATTAAGATTTTTTAAGCTTTTAATTGCTGGGTTTGGTTTTATGATTAAACACAAACATAATAATAAATAATAACAGTTTAATAAACGGACAGCATAGTATTGAAGAAATGTGAGTGAAGTTATTCTTAGTAAGATACTTATAAAAATGTAAGGCTCTATAAGATCTCTCGACAGAAGAAGTAAGGGAGCTACACTAATTTGACCGGAGTATCCACTTACAATCCCTCTTTAATCTTCCTCTCATCTTGACTGTACCGTCGAGGGTAACTCTTGTTAACTGTTTGACAACGTTATAGCCATCTGGTTAGTTGGTTAGATGGAGGAATATATTCCGATAATGTTGTTTGACCTTGTGGAATATCCCTGGTCACCTGGCGTACTCTTCAATCTGCCAGGGCGGCTCGTAATCCTATTTTAACGATATAAATCCTGCTTTGTTTGTGAAACTCATCAACTCTCAGATTCTTATTAGTTAGGACTCCTCTCTGGGTCCCTTTGATGGGCCTCCCGATACAGGAACCTTTCAGTCCTACCGATACAGGAACCTTTCAGTCCTCCCGATACAGGAACCTTTCAGTCCTACCGATACAGGAACCTTTCAGTCCTACCGATACAGGAACCTTTCAGTCCTACCGATACAAGAACCTTTCAGTCCTGGTACAGGAACCTTTCAGTCCTCTCGATACAGGAACCTTTCAGTCCTGGTATAGGAACCTTTCAGTCCTCTCGATACAAGAACCTTTCAGTCCTACCGATACAGGAACCTTTCAGTCCTCCCGATACAGGAACCTTTCAGTCCTACCGATACAATAACCTTTCAGTCCTGGTACAGGAACCTTTCAGTCCTACCGATACAGGAACCTTTCAGTCCTCCCGATATCAGGAACCTTTCAGTCCTACCGATACAGGAACCTTTCAGTCCTACCGATACAATAACCTTTCAGTCCTCCCGATACAAGAACCTTTCAGTCCTGCCGATGCTAAGCTCCGATAAAAGAATAAATGTACCGGTGCAACGCTTCTCGCTGCGTTGTCTAAATATCGAGATATTTATTAACAACTCATAAAATATTCGAAAATAAATCATATTCACTGTTAAAGAAACATTGAGGAAAAAGTAACCTTTCTGCTCACCAAACAGTGAAATAATCAATTTCTGAGACTTTAATTTTTTTTTCTTTAATATTTTCTTATAGCTCGGAAACTATTTATTTTATAAAAAAAATATATTTCAAATAAACGTATTTTATTTTAAAAATTACTACAACTTTTCATTGATGAGGTATTTCTCATCTCAAATATTACCGGAGATATCCGCTATGCAATGTACCCCCTAAGTTATTTTTACGGAGAAATGGTGGTTGCCCTTTTGTTTATAATGCTAAACATTGTCTTGATACGCAGTTTGATCAAAATCGCAAAGAGCTTCTGTTAAGGGAAACCAATTATTTATCTTTTCACCCTCAAGTAAACTACACTTTATTTTATATCTAGATATCTAATGACAAAACCAAATTGTAGGAACTACATGAACCCTCTAAATATCATGTTTTAGCCTTGTCGTTAAAATGGTTGCAGACAGACGGTCAGACAGATGACACTGAAAAAAAGTCAGGTTCATTGAGTCATCCATCAAAATCTCGAGGTAGATTTTTTTTCATGATCACAATACTTTCTCTAACCGAGGGCTTCAAGTAAAAGAAAAATACATTTTAACGAATTGATGTGTGGATTGTTTCGTGGTAGTTCTCGCTCTAGCGGCGACCACTCACCACCAATTCCCTGGATACTAGACCACTCACCACCAATTTCCTGGATACTAGACCAATCAGGGCCACTTTCGGCCGGCAACATTACACCTTTCACCCCCCTCCCCTGTAGAAGGGAAGAGGGGTGGCGCGCTCCCATTCGCTCTCAACAATATTATTCGGCTTTTATGTTTGCCACAACAAAAATACTTAATAATAATAATACTTATTATTATTATTATTATTATATTTCGTTTCTGGGTTACGTCCCTCGTAGCCCAGTTTTTGTTTTTGTGGAAACATTAGCTGATACATACTAATGTACTGTACCTTTATTCAGGGGACGTACTAATGTACTAATAGTACATCCTTTCTGTGGAGGATATTTCCATGTCCAAATGTGACGAGATGAGGTGATTGTGATATTGAGTGTGAGGTGATGGTGAGTGTGAGAGTGGAAATAGTGGGAACACTTAAACCTTCCTTAAGACGACCCATGACACCAGCTGGGAGTCGAACCCAGGACCCTAACGTTTGTAGCCAGATCCACCGATTCACTGACCATTCCACCACGGGGTCAGTTATTGTAAAATTAGAGAGTTACCTAATTAACATTAATTGTTAAATGTTTATTTATGTTCAACTGTTCCCAAAAATTAATAATTATTATTACTGAATCACATTTTATTTTTTATTTCCACCTTATTATGTTTTAAGTTCTACAGGATTTGTTAATTGTAATCGTCTGTATACAAACATGTTATATTGGTTATTTCGTAGCTACAAACCAAATGTTCTTCAGTGCCGGCTGTTAAAGGGCTCCAGTCAGCTAGCGATTTAATAAACGAAAATGAATATAAAATGGAAAATTACTATTAATATTATTAGTTGAAGCTAAACAAACTTTTTATTTTGATCGATTTGTGCTCCATTAAAGGTTTAATTACCCAGGGTAACATTAAGTGCTTTCTTTTAGTTAAAAAGAATTAAAATAATTGAAGGGGAATAAATTACATGTAGGTCTACTTCCGTCACTGAAATGTATATAAAAAAATCCCTGAGCTTTCTATAAAGTAAACTCTGAGCAAAATAGGGATGGTAACATTTAAATATTACATATTTTATTTTTTATTCATGTTCAATCTTCCAAATAAATACCTTAAACTTCTAATTTTTGTATATATTGTATTTACAGTTAAAAATCATTCGTGTTTAAATTTTTTAATCGTGTGGTCTTATGACGACATATCCTACACACATTTGCAAATTTTAATATCTATTCACCCACTTTGGTGGTTCAGTGGTCTGAGGCGTCGTCCTCGCAATAGACTAGACTGCCGATAGCTGTAATATTGGGGTTTGAATCCCGGTCGGGTCTACTAAGGGTAGTTTTTCAACAACAACAAAATTAATTCAATTAAAACCTTCCTCATCTGTAAAACATTATCATAATTGGTATATATGCGTTCAACCTGAATGGGTAGTAAGAGGTGCGGCAAGAAAACAAAAGAACTGTGTAGATTACAAAGTGTAAAATATTAAAACAAAATAGATCTACTGAATTCATATTTTAATTATTTTGCAGGGACAAATTGTTTTCTATAAAAACTGCACAAACACTTAGCACACTCTCTCTCTCTCTCTCCCAGTTTGATTGTTTCGAGATGTTTCTGTCCTAGAGCTAGGTTTGTTTGAAAGCTCGTGTTTTGGTGACCGTGTGTCGATATGATATATATATTCTCACGACCCATGTTAGTACGATGTGGCCCGGTTGGAAGTGAAATGGTGTCACTACTACACTACTATTTGTGGTTCAGATCCGACCGGGGGCTATTTACACAGAGCTACAATTCCTCATCAGTGATTACAAACATAACCCAGCCGGTGCTGCCCCCAGCGAGACTAGGGGGAGGTATTATTTGAGTGCACGGGGAGAGAACGCCAGGGCTGAAAGACGTCAGAGCGGTTTCACAATTCCTTATCAGCTTGTCCAGGTTGTGGACACGTTCATTGATTGGATTGAGAGTCGTTTCGGCAGGAAGATGTTGATCTGGCTTTGGGGGGAGATGTTGATCTGGCTTTGGGGGGGAGATGTAGACCTGGCTTCGGGGGGAGATGTTGATCTGGCTTTGGGAGGAGATGTTGATCTGGCTTTGGGGGGGAGATGTTGACCTGGCTTCGGGGGGAGATGTTGATCTGGCTTTGGGGGAGATGTTGNAGATGTTGATCTGGCTTTGGGGGAGATGTTGATCTGGCTTTGGGGGGGAGATGTTGACCTGGCTTCGGGGGGAGATGTTGATCTGGCTTTGGGGGAGATGTTGATCTGGCTTTGGGGGAAGTTCTTGTCAGGTACAATAACCACATAACTAGTATGTTACCCGACACTCATTACCAGGAAGTTAAGCCTACCGCTTTCAACCTATTCGACTTAAAGAAAGACGCTCTTAGCCAAGACGTGAGTCGTCCGTAACCTCCTTGTTTGCTATCAGGGGAGTAGGCGTCCCGACGCTCACGGCGTCACGGTACGACGACTAGCACGGGTTGCCAAACGGCAGTACTCTTGCGGGCAAGTGAATTACTCTCGACCTTTCCTCAACCTCGTTCTTATCAGCTGGTTATGGAAGTATTGTTATCATTTTGTTGATATATCGTGGGATACTTGTGAGAGACAGAGGACGATATTAGCTAATGCTACGTTCAATAAACCGTTGACTGGATATCAGAGAGAAGACGGGGTGTTTCCGCCTGGTCGACTACCGCCGCTAACGGATTTAGTGATTATCGGGTCTTAGAGCTAACTTACGCTTTATATTCGGTTTTACCCTCAACACTTGGCGGCCCTCAAAACTTATTCTGCATGAGTACACGTTCGCGTGGCTAAGAGGTCAGGGAGACCAAACACAGGTAGAGAGAACTAGGTGATTATAGACTGAACAAGAGTCCTCTAGACATGTAGTCAGTCTCCCTGACCAGACAAGATGTAACCAGGGTCCTCTAGACCTGTAGTCAGTCTCCCTGACCAGACAGGATGTAACCAGGGTCCTCTAGACCTGTAGTCAGTCTCCCTGACCAGACAGGATGTAACCAGGGTCCTCTAGACCTGTAGTCAGTCTCCCTGACCAGACAGGATGGTCCTCTAGACCTGTAGTCAGTCTCCCTGACCAGACAGGATGTAACCAGGGTCCTCTAGACCTGTAGTCAGTCTCCCTGACTGCTCATCTATGAAAGCTAGTATCCTTGTGAGTATGTGACGTGACGACTTAGTTTTGTTTTGATCCACGTGAAGTTACTTTATGTTGTTAAAAAGTAGACCTTTAATATATCACCTGCAACATTTTCTCTGATGTATGCATTTTATTTTCCATTTATGTTTTATTGTTATATGAACTCAAAGTGCTTTAATTTCCCCTATTATGTTCTCAGGAAGATGTAAAATAAATACTTGTAGAGCTCTGAAATGTGTTGCTGTAGAAGACTGGAGAAGTTCAGGTGTACAAACAAATGAACAAGTCCTAAGAAGAGTGGGCGAGAAGAGAACCATTCTGGATGTGATTCCTCGGTGCAAAGAAACTGAATCTTAGGAGGAACTGTCTTCTGCACGACATCATAGAAGCTAGGGTTGAGGGAAAGAGGAGCTTAGGAAGGAGGACGATTAAAAGATTATATGACGAGGTAGAATGAAGAACATTTCTGGAAAGTGAAGGAGGATGCAGAGGACTGGGTACATTGGATGGCTAAGTGCACGGACAAAAGGAATGAACCTGTCGTAAGATAGAACACCTAAAACTATTAAGAGTACACACGTCGTTCGGGCTTGGTTCAGAGAATGTCCTTTCACATCTCGTTAAAATGGATCCATTATCGCGGGACAACAAACGAGCAAAAAGACGAAATGATAAATTGTCGAGCTAAAAAAAGAACCTTGCTACGCTTGCTCAATAATTTAATAATTACTTATTTTTCTCTGATCGCTTCAGAGCGAATGAAACGAGACTTGGCAACATTGGCAGCAGTGTTGTGCCTGTTTGAGCAGTTTTGCACAGTATTCACGTCGGAGGGGTTGCCTATCTACACCAGGGATCACTCTAAGTATTTCTTACAACGAAGTGTACATTTCGACGAGCAAAAAAGTTCTTATAATAGCCTCGAGCGCTTCTTTCAGAATCTTCATCAAGTTTCAGACCTATTACTTTTTAGCGATTATTTTTATTCTTTCGAAACTTGAGATCTGTATAAAGACAAATACTTTCTTTGTATTCACACCTAAAGACGAGAGATTTATTGGTCGTTTTCCCATCTCCTTCAAAGTGGCAAGTATCGCGTCATTACTTATCGTTTCAATTTCCCTCCTTTCCACACTCTTCTTCTGTTTGAATCAAACTTCTTCAGAGAGTAATAGTTTGAAGAACGCCGCGCAGTCTTTGTGTGACCCTCCATCGAGTTGTTCTGGATGTTGAATACATATCTACCGTACAATCCTAGCTGGAGCCTGAAATCTTCTATTGGCGTGTGAGCTACCGCGGAGATGACTGTATGGACTGATTCCCGTACTTTCTACTGTTCTTGAATATACCGTCGGATGTACAGTGCACTCAAAGATGGCGGTCTTACCTTAGTGGATTACACTATGGTAGGAGTATAGTGTAATCTGACAAGGTAAAATCGCTTACCTTTCACTGTAAATACCTCCGTTTTCTACGGATTTTTATAATTTCTTGAGTGACGTAATTTGAAAATATTTTATTTAAAAATAAGTGTGGAATACATATAAGGTCATCTGCTTCTCGTACAACTTTATAGCATTTTTCAATTACTATACAATTCATACAGCCAACCAGAAGGCATAGTATTTTTTTTTTATGAAACATGGAGTTACATTCTTATACTTATTCCTAGTTATCTCTTTCTCGTGTTACCGGCGGGCGGTTGTACGCCATTTTGGTGTGAATCTTTATGGGGTGTTTGATTTCAAAAGCGTCAACCTCGGGTTGTCTTGGGGTAAATTGCTTGCCTCAGGACCCGATATTCGTATGTTAATACTCAGCCGAGATCGACGGATTTTTTGAGCGATAAAAACTCGTAGCACAATTTCCTTAGGAGGGGAAGAAAAGTTGTCGGTTTCATGGATTCTGGCATGTAAAATAACTCTTGAAGAAATGCACTTATAGACATTCTCGTGTACTGTTATAATCAGTCGGCTTAGAAAGTTCACGTTAAATACCTTAAATAAATACATTTCGAAAGCGTCTTTCTGACGCGATTGCTATTCCTAATCAAGGGCCGACTGCACGTAAATATTAAAATATCTACGTATGACCTTTCTGATTCGCTCAGATATTTGTATTTTCTGCAAAGCAATATAGGAACTCAAGTGTACTTAATACTGTCCCTTTAATTAGTAAATTTCAACTCTTCAAGGGTTGAGGGTATGGCATTATTTACGTTTGGGTAAACAATCTTCATCAGTTGTTTACTAGTTCCATTAGTGTTAACATCTTCAAGATGCCAAAATATGTTTTAAGTGCCGTTTTAAATCAGTTTGTGAGTTACTATGGTGATTTCACAACAGATGGGCGTCTGTTAATTTTGTCAATACTGCGATGTTCCTGTTGCGTCAAAAAGTTCCAAGTCACGCAACATCCCCAAATCGGAAAACATGCAAGTACTAACCAACGGCAAGTGTTAAGTTCTGATTTTACTGATTTACCAAGGCCTGGAACAAAACTTTCTGAATTCAACTAGTAACTTTGTAAGTTTTTTTTTGCGCTGACATTCCGTTGGCTAAATTAAAGAATGAAGTTCTTTGCAATTTTTGTGGAAAAGTACACGAAACATAATATTTCAGACGAATCGACATTAAGGGGGGAAATATTTCCGTGTTATACACAGCAACATTAAACAAATTAAGATAAAAAGTAAAGGATCACAGCATTTGGGTGTCGTTAGATGAAAAAGCCAATAAGGATCAAAGATGCATAGCATATTTTGTGTTTGATATATTAGAGGCTAGCGAAGGGGAAAAAAATTCAAATCTTCTGACTTAAAAAATGTTGGACAAACATTCAACAGCTACTGCTTTTTCCCCCCAACGATTCTCTAAGATTATTGTGGCCGTCAGAGAGTTGATATGGGAAAGTGCTGGTGGTTTGTGGTGAAGCTGCATCACATGTGTGCAAAGCAATGCAGGGACTGATGATACATGTGACCTGTTACAAACATGGCTTACATCGAGTAGCTGACTTAGTTCGCGACCTTTAGTCAGACGTTAGTTTGCTGATATCACGCTAATCGTTACAACGGGGGAATTTGTCCTGTGTACTACGCTGACCATTTGGAAATTGTGAAGAAAATTGTTAATGAATTTGACCTTGAAGAATCACAAGGTATTCTGAGAGGGGGAAAGGGTATTCGAGGAAATTTTATTTTTATTTAAGCTAAACTGTCTTGTATTTCAACTGCAATCTCTAAACTAGAAGCGAAGGGATTATCTTCACAAGGCGGCTTTTAAATAGTAGAAGATAGGGTTAAGGGCTTAACTAAACTCATGAAAAGGATTTCATTAATAAATTAAAAGAGGTGATGTCAAAAAAATACGGGCTTTCATCAACTGGTGAATATAAGCGGGGTGTTGCAAAATGATGCACAGATAACACAAGAAATGAACAATCGAGTGAGTGTCAGTGACATTGTAATCTTTGGAACTGTGCCCATAGTGTCCAGTGGCGTCGAGAGAATCTTTTCACTGAACAAAAAACATTCTCGCTGACAATAAGCGATCATTTATTACACCGTGCTGTTGTAAGTGCAATTATGATTTGTTTTATAGTTTAATTAATTCTAATTTAATAATGTTGTGTTTGATTAATTTTCATCAAATGATTTTGGATTTTAAAAATAGTGTGTGTGTTTTAATAGAATTTACTGATTTAACAAACCTTTTTTTCTGTTTAGTTGACTTTTTAGTGCATATTTAAATGCATATTTTAAATATTTTTTTGTGCATAATAATTATCCAAAGCCTAGTTATTACTGATTACGACTGATCTAGGTTATTTCGGACAGACCAACATCTCTCTGATATTTTTGCCAGTTTAGAAGACATAAAGATCTAATTTTCTTAAGCGCTTGACTGAAACTTGCCGACTCCTGCCTTAAAACCGTCCGACCACCGAGGTGGATTGTATCGTAGTCGATATTCTTCTCTCCATCCATTCTACCTAATGAAGGTGTAACAGAAGGCGGTGCATTCTGGGTGTTGTGGCGCTGCATCTCTAATGAGCGCACAAAGGACTCGTATTACCTCACTTCTCCTAGATCCCCTTTGACTAACTAGATGTCTTCTTCCTCCCCCTCTCTGTAAACAACCTCCCCACATCTTCTCAACCTTTTCTTGAACACTGTGGCCACCAGTTTCGGTCCCCAGGGGGTCTAACGCGATACTCTCGCAGTAGACTAGACTGACGATCACGGGGAGATCCAGGTTCAAATCTCTGTCGGGTGTACTGAGGCTTTTTTCCAAAATGGTTTTCCACTCTTCCTTCACGTAAATGCGGGTATACTTCATCTAAATATAACCTTCCTAATACCTAAAACCACTAGCATAATTAGTACATAAGCAAGCGTTCACCGTGAACGGCTAGTAAGATGTGGCGCTATAAAAACACTGCTGCCCCTGATAGGAATACCACCTGCACAACGTTCCAACAAGTTGTTTGCTTCATGTACCAGACAAGACACAAACATGTTTATGTTGCTGTCAACATTGATAACATTTTTACTATATTATATTAATTTATATCTGTTTTAATGAAATTAAGAGTTTTTCCCTCATCAGAACTACGCGATATCTACCGCACAGAGGACTGAAATTTAAAAATTAGTAGACCCTGTGCATGAACGTCTACAGCAGCAGGAATTTTTAAAATTGGAATTAGATTTGTTTAACTATTTTAAATGCCCCGGGCGACGCATAACATAAGTCTTAAAGGCACCGAATTTAAAGTTATCTCCCACGGACAGTCATTAAACTATAAACTTTTCCGGGCATTTCAAATAATAAAATATGTATTAAAAGCCACCTTGGAATATCATATGACTTGACGTATGAATGTAGGTCTATAAAGTAATATTAACTGTTCTTGCTGTCAGATATCACATCCATTCGTAAGAAGATTTATGAAAACAACTTTTCTTAAATGTTGTTTGCACAACGTGTTTTTTTATGCGCCGTGCCTAGCCCCCCTCCCCTTCCATCCGCATATTTGACCACAATGAGGTAAGGATGAGTACTGTAACATTTATATAAAATTTACCAGCTGATTTTTAAACCAAACGACACAGACGCCTCAATCCTCGTGGCCACTGGTTCGTGCATCCATACTGTTGACAGCAGTAATCACTGAGTAACCACAGTGGTCGTGACGAGAAGGGACTGTGTATTCAACCACAGTGGTCGTGACGAGAAGGGGCTGTGTATTCAACCACAGTGGTCGTGACGAGAAGGGACTGTGTATTCAACCACAGTGGTCGTGACGAGAAGGGACTGTGTATTCAACCACAGTGGTCGTGACGAGGAGGGGCTGTGTCTTCAACCACAGTGGTCGTGACGAGAAGGAACTGTGTCTTCAACCACAGTGGTCGTGACGAGAAGGAACTGTGTCTTCAACCACAGTGGTCGTGACGAGGAGGGACTGTGTCTTCTATTGATCGAACCCAGGTCCTCTGACTTGTTAGGCGGACGTTGTAGCGACAGTGACAGGCAATCAAGAGCGACTCCGTGGTCGGAATCCGTTGTTTTGTGGCGGTAACGAATTGTACATAAAGAGTGTCGGACAGGACGAGACCTCGCCTCTGCTGGTCTGGGAATCAATATTGCCAGGGAGGTGGAATGTAGAACTGAATGATAGCTTTGGTTCAAATACTGCCAGCACATGGGCTATTAGTGTCATCGAAAGGGTTGAGTTGAGTAGGTCTAGCTTCAGAGGAAGTGCACCCGTATTAGATAGGAGATAAGATTGTAAAATCAGATATGGAAAACCATTCTCTCTCTAACAGTTTGGGACTTGAACCCGGACCGTTCCGCCAACTGTAAACACGTGCATTGCTAGTCTTACACCTTAGACATCTCAGCCACTGGTACTTACTAAGCCTTAATTATTTTATCAAACATTTAAATGAATCGACACAAACTGCCCCGTTACAATAAAACGCCCAGTCCGGGTTTTGTTCCCGTGTCAATAAAGCGTGAGTTTTCAGCGCGTTGTGACGTTGTTCCACGCGTGTGTGAATGTGTGTGAGAGGTTATGGAAATGATTGTTTACCCAGTCCCTGGAATATCGCGAGGGCTGACTAGAAAGGGCTCCCATCTGACGACAGAAACACTCGTCCCGGAGCTACAAGCTGCAACAACTTGGATTGTTGTCCAGCTTTGAAAAGGTCCGAGTGTTTCCCACTATCGCGTACAGACGATCGTGGCCACTCTCTTCATTTTAATTTACTGTCGAACAAAAATATAACATTTAAAAAAATATTACTGTTATTAAAACCTGGAAAAGTCAGGGAATTAAATAAAATTTAAGTAAAAATCAAGAAATTTAATGTTTTAATAAAAAATATTAATTTTATACCTAAACACTAAAACAAAAATAAACGGTTCGGTGCACCGCAAAAACTTTCTCCCGCTTTTATCTTAAAATAGAGACATCTACTAAAAACTCTTTTTATTTGTGAAACGAAATAATAGGTATACACATTGTTGTAGAGATATTAGACCAAAGATAGTAATTGAAATAATACACAGTTACTCACTTTCTCTGTGGCATTAGGAACTAGGAACACAGTTACAGAAAAAATTAGAAAAGAGAAACATCTTTTTCCACCAACCAGCATAAGAATTAAATTCATTTTCAAAAACCCGAATTAAAAGTATGAACCTTATTAAAACCCAAGATACCAAGTCTTAGCCCCATTGGTAAAATGGTTTTGGCTCTAGTCCGAGGTACAGACAGACAGACAGACGGCATCGCGAAAACCACCTTTTCTGTTTCAAAGGGTCAAGAAACGTCGACATTTATCACAATACTTCTCTCTCCTAGGTGTCGGTAGAAAGTAATAAAATACATCTAAAACACTGAATAAGTTAAAAATCAACTTTCAAAAAGGTTAATGTTTAGTAGCTTCCAGCATTTAAAAAAGATCAATATAATAAACGAAAAAATCTGACTGAAGGATAGTAAAAAAATTGACAAAATAAATTTTAGCCGCCTGGAAAATCCGGAAAAGTTATGAAACTTTATAATAGATGCTGCAGCCACCCTGAAAAATAAGGTAGAATTTATTATAAATGTACCCACATTTTCGTGTAGGAAGAATGTGTGTATTTTCCTTGTATCTCAATCGACCGGTGTTTGAACCCCGATCTCTCCGTCATCGTCAGTCCGGTCTTTTGCGAGAGTAACGCCTTATACCGCTTGACCATTGAGGTGGGTTTATTTACTATACTAAAATTGTAATATCTTTATCTTGCTAACGCACACTTTCTAAACACACAGCCCACTCTTGAAAGACCGCGACTAAATTATATCACTCGTAAATGCTAACATTTTCCTTGCAAAGCTTTCTCGGCGGAAAGTCGATATATTTATTTTACTCTACACTTTTTCAAAATATTACAAAATAACAGAGAAAAAACTCCATAACTCGCCAATAAGTATAAATCTTACTTTGTCTATTTTACCGAGACATAGAGAAGAGGTCGGTATTCGAATCCCGCGTGGGTTTATTGGTTTTTCCCTTACATTACATCCACACAAAACTCGTGTACATTTCCTCTAAATTCTACCTTCCCCCCGGTGAAATGTAATGTGACGGGCAACTTGCCCCCGATGCCCTTGTTCCTGTGATTGGCCGCCTATCAGCTCTCTACCGCGTTCTGTCCTAGGGTAGAATCCTTCTTTGCTCCTCTTTGGGCTGCGATTAGCCAAGCAAGGCTTGTCGAATGCTCCAGATAGTGTCTGTCTGTCCCTCTTCACACAAACAGTATTTCTCCTCTTCAGGAGAGCTGTGTTCTCGAAATGTTGTTGGTTCACTTCTCTTCTCCAACCAAACCTAACCTTTGTTTAGTCTCACATCACAAGGACTTGTAACATCTGAGGGCGGAGACCCTGGAGCAACGTTGTTCAACCGATGGGCTGCGAACAGTCAGTAGCAAAACAAGAAAAATACGGGGATTTGCGAAAAACCTGGTGAAAATACTGGAATATTTGTTAATTTGGGACAGTTAACTGAAAACTTAAAATATTGGGTCTTTAGATGAACGAAAAAGTTAACTGAAGAACTAAGTACTCTGATCAAAACATATCCTATTACTCCTTAAACAAGGGTTGTGAAACTACAGGAGATATATTCCTCATCAATCTTAAGGTGCGGTCGCATAGCTACTAGATTTGCGACCGAAATTACAGATGAACCAATAATGATATATTATTTATTTATTTTGTATTATGACTGTGTGGGCACTTTTCTAAATTGATATTGAATTATATAAATAATTTTTTTATGCCCGTATTTTTAAAATTGGCTCAAAAAACGCATTTTTGAAAATGGTTGGATTCAAAAAAAACATACCATCTTAAGTTGTATGTGTAATTTACAAATATAATATTTTTAATCACGTAAACCCCTGAACTAGAAATCGGTCATTAGTTACATAAATGTAGCTTTATTACAACCCCCACCACACTTACTCGAGCCAAGAGAGAGGGGAAGTTTCTCGGTAGAACCAGAGACTCAGTAGTCAGTAATCCTATTGTTCTCTTGACAGGACAACACTAATAGCCTTGAAACCTGTCCACTGGACCAGTTAGAATATTTCAGTTGTTTTATTTTTTTCTGAGTCTTAAAAAAACCTACATCAACATTATTTCATATAATATATCATATAAAATATTTATTTTTTCATTGGAGATTTTTAACGTATAGTTTATTAAAACAAGGATTATATCAGCACACGACTTACAAACTAGCTTTTAACTATGATATACATAACAGTTTACTAAAGTTAAATTACCGACTTTACCTGGAATCAAAACCGGGACCCTTAGCATCGTAAGCAAACGTGCTATCGACCTTGCTAAAGTGTCGGTTAAAATATAGTGAGAAACGTACTACATAAAATATGATAAACTACTTTAAATAAATTTGAAAAATAATAATATAACGATAAAAGCATAGCTGTGGTAAAATAATATTCAATACCAAAATTGGATTCAATTTAAATGTTGCGCAAGTTGATGCACCTTAAGATGATTCTTGACACACAAAGTATCAAATTATGTACATTTATTTTGTATTGAAGAGTGAATATTTTTCTAAAAAACACGTTTAATTTTATGCTTCTTTAATACTAAACGTTTTGGAGTTAACTTAGCCCTTCGAATTGTTCGTAAACTTTATGATATCCGTCAAGTAGACCAGGGTTGGACTGGGCCTCCAAAAGGGCGCGGAGCTTGTATTTTTAGAGGACGTAAAATATCTTGGATAACCCAAAAGTGTTGACCTATTTACTGTAAAATAACTAGGCTTATAGGAGAGCTGGTAGAATTCAATAATATTCAACAATATTAATAAATATTAGTAGTTACTGCAAGGACTTCTAAAATATATATATTTTTTCCCCATGTTGCTCAAAACATTGTTTAATATTGTGAATTTCATAAGTTATTTTTAATAAAATAGTATAAAGAAAAGTGCATGGGTTAGATCAATTTTATTTCACAAAGGCGATATATTATACAAGATATTATACTATCTATATCCTTGACAAGGATCCTCGGACTATTTGGATACTGCCTGTCTCAACATCTGTCCTGAGCAAACTGGGTTCGTCTCGGAAAAATGAAGTGTAGACATCACTAACCCAATTACCTCAACTAAACCTGACTTGAATCAGCGCTAAATACAAGTCGCTTCAAAGCAACACATTCCAAAATATATTTTCATTTTCACGCCAAGAACAACTTTTTTAAATTTTAAAATTATTAAATGAATTAAACTACTGAGTTCGTAACACAACTCCCTCCCCCTCCCTGGAATAAGTTTTGATCACAACGTTCTCTCTATCACCTTTTACATTTCTCTAATTAACTTAGTGTGATAGTGATATTAAATGGACAATACACGTATTATGTTATTAATGGGATTTATTACACCTTCCTTTCCTTAATATAATAATAATAATTATTATTATTATTATCTTCACATCACCCAACGAAAATACTGTTTACTTGTCTTATGGACAAAAAAAATTGCAGTCGACAGATTAGAAAAAGATGAGTTTAGGAAAATCTAAATAGATTCAAAATTAACTAGATTTTATTTAATTTGTATATTACTAGAGCTAATGGATCCTAAGCACACTAGATCAATGAAAATGAGAAATCCAGGATATATTTTGAATGCACAAAAAACTAAAACAAAGTAGCCAAAGATTTCGGAGACAATTTTAAAAACTCACTAAAATACCATTAGTGATTAAAAATGTATCATATTGTAATATATTGAAAACATGTATTTTATTGTAATGGCTACTAGATATTTCTACATAGTGCTATGTTCCTGCAATAAAAGTAACTGAATATATTAGCTATTGTAATGACTAACGCTGGGATTTTTATGTAGTATCATATAACAAAATATGTATGTAAATATGTAATAATATTCAAGGAAATATGTAAACAAATATATAGATTCATAAATAATCTAACATCGTATAAAACAAATATTTTACCTAGTACGCAACATTTACCCTATTTACATTTACCTTATTTCTTAACACTGGACTTGTTTGTAACCAACCACATAAGATCCCAAGTCAGCCTGTCTTCCAATATCACTCTCATAGAGACCGCTAGTCAGCCTGTCTTTCAACATAACTCTCATAGAGACCGCCAGTCAGCCTGTCTTCCAACATAACTCTCATAGAGACCGTTATTCCAGTCTATGTGAGGTCTGCAGACCAGAGTTTATGTGTGTTTGTTCAAATGGTGTACCTATAGTGTGAGAATATATCACTTGTACAAACTCTGATCCGCTTCAGTGGCCGCATGGCCTAAGGCGTCACTCTCACAGTAGACTAGACTCACGATAACGGGGAGATCGAGGTTTGAATCACGTTTGGCTGCGTTGAGAGAGGGTTTTCATAACTGGTTTTCTTCTTCCCACGCAAATGTGGGTATACTTCCTCTAAATTCAACCTTCCTTATCCCTAATACATTAGCGTATTTAGTATATAGGCGCGTATAACCCGAACGAATAGTAAAAAGCTCTGCTTTTCCTGGCATCACTTTACGACACGAACTGGTTGGTAGTAATAGGCATGAGGAACTTTGATCCACTGATGTTTGCATAGCTCTCCCCCTTTCCCTTATTCTCTCTCTTTCTTACTTCTCCAATTAAACTCTGTCTTGCATGGTCAACCTCAAAATGAGTAATTATCGAAGGCAGAAATACCTTAACGCGATATTAAAAGGAGAATTCAGTTGTTTAGTTCATTTTATTTTAGTTTTTGTCTCTCCTTCCTACTTGAGACTTCACTTCCCTCCGCCATTCTTCACCTAGAAACTACCCATCTTTTACTTTCCTCAGAAAATCCACAGCGAGTTTTCAAGACTGTTTCAGGTGACGAATGGGCGTGTTTCTACCCTTCTCCTAACTTTAATGTTGAAACTGTTAATATTTTCTTCCCTCTTGTATATCTTATTTCCCTTCTTCATCGTTAAATAATTTGACTTCCAGTTTAATATGTTGAATTATTGATGTGCGTCCTCCATCTTGCTCGCTGCCGCTCTGTGAACGGGAGGTAACAAATGGCTTTCATTTTCTTCTGCTGCTCTCCGCAAGGGATTGTGGGTAGGGGCATAGTTTTTCATGCGCGCACGATCTGTTGGCGAACCCTCGAACTCGGGTTGACATTTAGTAACAGGAATAACTCACCTATCCCGACCCTGTGGGGCGGGGGGTTCGATACCCGCCGTCACATAACGCTAGTTCGGTTACTTGTATGTCTCATTCACACCCAAACCTGTTTACATTATTATTATTATTATTATTATTATTATGTGTTGGGTCTTACTTTCTTTCCCTTTGGCTATCCGAAAATTAACACTAATTGGGTAGAGATAACAAGGTATCGAAACTATTTAGGTAAAATAACATCCTCATCAGGATTTTAACATCCTAACTTGTTGTTATCGACAGTTTAAACTATTACGTAAATGACGCCTTTAACCATTCGACCATCGATGCGGGTATTATTTGTTTCAATGCCTTCTAAACTTGCGTTCCTCAATATATCTTGAAAACTGACGATTAAATCTTTGTCATTCAACGTAGAATTTTTATTATTTTATTATTTATTTTAGGTATTTACTAGCACATGAGAATGTATTTTAGGTATTTACCAGCACATGAGAATGTATTTTAGGTATTTACCAGCACATGAGAATGTATTTGAGCGAGAATGAAAGGACCTACCAATTTTGCAGGGAAGTGTTTACACATACCTTCAAGGGTTCTTTTTCTACTGCCACTATTAACATGAAACCGACGGCTTTACACCCCCCTCCGAAGGAAGTTGTGCTACGGATTTTTATCGCTTAAGAAAAATCCGTCGACCCCGGTTGGGTTTGAACCCATGCGACGAGCACTTTACGCCAAGAATACCGAGTTCGACAACGTATAATTAAATATCCTTGAAACAACAAAGTAAAAACTAA
The DNA here is from genome assembly GCA_902151445.1 of Timema monikensis. NCBI lineage: Eukaryota > Metazoa > Arthropoda > Insecta > Phasmatodea > Timematidae > Timema > Timema monikensis. The sequence continues at coordinate 63,405 of CABFVZ010002689.1, read as the reverse complement.
ATTTAAAGACCACTAGTGCTTCATTTCGACAAATAACTAAAACATGCTCTTTTGTCCTAACATCTTCCCCCCCCCCCCC
>CABFVZ010002689.1:49353-63257 GCA_902151445.1 Timema monikensis | reverse complement strand
CTCCCTCTCTTTATTTTATTAAAACCCCGAGTTTCGTTTGAAAATGAAAGCTCATTTTTTTTTTTAAATCAGAACGAATCTTAAGCTCGAGTGTTCCCGTCGAACCGAGGATTAAGGTCGTTAAGGTTAGTAATGAGGCAACTCAGTCCGTACGCTGGCTCTCTTAAAAATGTACAGAGAAAACCTTTTTGAACAAATATAAATATATAAATATATTGAATGTAAAGCAACGTCGAGTCAAGAGTTGTACAGATCACGCTTTAATGGCGCTCTTTGAACGTTCACTATTTGATGTGTTGAGTTTATTACATCACTTCGTTAACGTGAACATTATTTCCCATGTTAGGTTTTAATTAATATTTAAACTCCCTCGGTTAAAAATATCCTCACAACTCGTTTGTTGTCCGTTTTAATTTACGCCGGTCGTTCTGAGACTGGTTTTATGTCACAATTTGTTTCAACGGCTTCCATTGGCCGGTGTTCGACGTGAAGGGGCTTCGATAGAAGGACTTCTAGGTCCTAGGTTCATTCCCGATGGGATGGGCTTTACAACCGTTATATATTGTAATATGAAACATTGCTCTCTTTTTTTTCCCAATACTTAACTTTTTACTTTCTCATAAAAAGAGAAGGGAGAGGGAATTTAACGTTCACTTTCTAAAGATACTGATTATATCAGCACAAGAGAACAGACACAACACCTGCTTCGGTGGTCGCATAGTCTAAGGCGTCGCTTGGAATATACAGGACTTCCGACAATTGAGAGATCGGGGTTTGTTCCCGGTGAGATGTACTGAGGGTAGTTTTTTTTTCATAAATGGCTTCCCACTCTACTTCCACGCAAATGCTGGTACACTTACTTTAAACTCGACCTTCCTGATCTCTAACTAATTTAGAGGAATTATTACAGAGGCTTATTATCCTTACGGCTAACAAGGTGTGGTGCTAAAAATAATATAACATACACAACAGCCAGCCCCCCGGACGTTAGTTCTTAATAATAAATATTTCTAACATGCCGGGAATTGACTCTGGGACCCTTAGCTCGGTAGACAGACCCACCGAGCTAAAATGGCTGATCCCAGGAGAAAGTATTGTAGTAGTGAAAATGTTTGGCCTGAGATCATGTTGAATATTTTAGCTTAATGTGCCCCCCGAAGCCCAAAAAGTGGGTTTTACGATTCTATCAGTCATCCTTCGAAACGGTTCGATGGGTTTTGTTAAAACTTGATATCCGAGTGTTATATGACGCCTTTGGAAATGTTTTTGATTTTGACTCAAGCCCTTAAATTAGGGGCAGTTTACTGATGAGTGATATTTTAACATTTTGAAATTTGTTAAAAATTGCTCAAGCTATTTTTTTGGGTGTGTGACATGACAAACAAAAAATTGTCTTGTTTTTTCGGGTACAAAAGAGTGGTTTTCTGAGGACAGATTTTTGAAAATCTTAGTTCCAAGCTTATTTAATACACTGTATTATAAAATACGATTGTGTCGTACCATTTATTTTTCTTCTTCTTCTTCTTAATATAAGTTTACCCGAAACTTTTTGTTCCCGTCGTAGTTAATCCCTTTCTCCCTTTTCAATACTAGGCAGGGCGCCAACTTGATAAAGTTTCCAGTGTCTGCCCGTTGGGTTGGCTGGGCTGCCAAGGCTAGATAGTGGCTGCACTGACTAATGGCGGGGGGAAGGTCAGGTTAGGTTCAGTTTAGTTAATTTAGGATAGGGGAGGGGGTTGGCTATAGCAACTTTCAATTAGGGGAACTTAATTTAGTTTGTGTTCAACATACAGTCGCCACCAAAAGATGATGCTATATTTTTATCAACAAGGTTAGGATATCTTATATATAATTTGAAAAGCCCATTTACGGGGATTGAATTTATTATAAAACCGCTCAACCTATTGAACACTCATTTTAAACGTTGGGGGTCCAAGATATCTCCAAAAAAGATTAGCCTAATTTAAATCCGAAGTGTCCATCTCTTTCTTCTGTGTGGGCGGTGACTAAGCTATTCTTTGTTTACATCTCCATGGAAACTCTTGTCTGTGTATGATTGTGTCGGTAAATAAAATATTTCTCTTTGGTTAAAAATAATAACTACTCATTTCTTACTTGCGTGGTCTGGTGCAACAAATAGATGGATAGAGAGAGCTGGGAGAGGGGTCATTGTTGCAGTTAAACACCGAAATTCTATGTAAAGTTGACGAGTAAATATTTAACTTTAGAACCTATCCCCAATAAAAAACTTAAAATTCAACAATCCACTATAATATTATTAGGGGATAACCACCTTCACGACTCCTGGCATGGACTTGAACCCTGACCTCCACATCACTGGCAGTACAGCCCAACACGAGAGTTACGTGTTAGATAGAGAGAGCTGGCTACGATGTTAATACTTTTTACACGCAGGGGTCTTGTACCCAACACATTAATTCGAGACATACCGTCCCTTCATTTTCAGGAAAACACAGGGAAATTTTGTGTCAAAAAAAAAGCAAACCACACCAATTTCTAGAAATAAAAAACCTAACAAGAGTGGAATATTTATGATCTTGGGAGATTTTTATGCCAACTTCAAATAAAATTGTTTAGGGAGAAAATACTAAGAAATTTAGAGCTAGTTACAATTAGATTTAGATAAGAAGTGTATTTTGGAAAAATAATTAATAAAAGTTACAATTTTGTTATATAGTCATACGTAAATTAGTGTTATCTGGAGCTGTCACTTCTGAGAGATATCAATAAATATAAAATAACAATAATAATACAGTAAAATGTTATCAATGTTGACTGCAAATAAATGTGTTTGTATTGTCTTACTACGTAGACTTGAAAGCCCCCGCTTTTATCCCCCNCCGCCCCCAATAATACCTGAAACATGGGGCTGTGTAACCACTACACATATTTGCCGATCAAAGTCAAATCACCCGATTATAAACATCAAACTAAACGACTTTTTACTACAATATTCAAGTTTATGAAAGATTAAATTTAAATCCTCTATTCCTCAATCTTAAGTTGTCTGCAAAAGTGGTTATTTCTTCTTGAATACATAAAAAAAGACAGGGAATTTTCCTTTTATGGATTTGATGGCAACCCTGATAAAACATCTCAGGTCGAATAAAACTCTGCGATAGTCGTTTGTATACAACCTGTTTAGTCATTTAGGCTCGCTTGAGTATAAAAATAAATGGTACGATTCACAGGCACAGGCTTTTTATTTAAACTTAAAATAAAGATCTAAAACAAGTAAAATTTGTGAAATGAAATAATGTACACTGTTGCAGAAACACTCCACCAAAGAACATAACAATCAATTACATATTTCTAAGTAATCCATAAAAAAAATATGGTTGCTTATAGCTCAGAAAATATTGGTTTTATAAAAATATATTTCAACAAAAAGAGTTTTATATTTAATAGTTCAACATCTTTACATTGATACGTTATTTCGTATCTTAAATAGTTATGGAATAAGGATCAAAATTAGATTTTTCTGCTTTTGTAAATTACCCTCAAAGTCATTTTCATGGGAAAATGAAAATTGCCATTTTGTTTATAATTGTAAACATTGTCTTGATACCAAATTTAATCAAAATAGTTTTAACACATTTTAAGAAAACCGATTTTATCTCTTTTTGCCCTTCAGCAAACTACCCTTTATTCTAGAGTTATATAACTCCTCGGGGCAACCCTATGTAAACCTTAGATACAAAGTTTTAGCCCGATCGATAGAATGGTTTCGGCTATAGGCCGACAGACAGACAGACGGACGGCATTGCGAAAACCACCTTTTTATGTTTCAGGGGGACATGAAACAGACATTTATCAAAATCTTGAGTTATATTTTTTTTGACGATCGCAATACTTCTCTCTCCGAGGGATCGAGATAACAAAGTGAAGACACAAAATCTTATTTTAATGTATTTATTTGTTGTTTCTACGGCCAGAGGGGCGGATCTGGATTGTGTTTTGAGAACATTTCCCACACAATCTGTTAGGGGGGAGGGGGGGCTCCGCGTAGAAACAACTGGTGCAATTACTGGCATTAGTTGTCGCGGGATCTAACGCGTCACCGAGGCTCGACACCTGTCACGGTAGTGCCTGTTCTCTGTTGTCACCACTGTGTATTGTGTGACTGTAGAGTCTGGTCTCTGTTGTCACCAGTGTGTATTGTGTGACTGTAGAGATAGCCACGGTAGTGTCTGGTCTCTGTTGTCACCAGTTGTGTATTGTGAGTCTGTAGTGTCTGGTCTCTGTTGTCACCAGTGTGTATTGTGAGACTGTAGTGTCTGGTCTCTGTTGTCACCAGTGACAGTGACAGCTCGTTCCATCCCTCGCTATCTTGTTTGTACAAACTCGGATCATATTTATAAACTACTCGCTGGGTCTGACAGTGGACGTGCGCGTTTCATTCGAATGACGGGTTGGAGTGAGACAGATAAAGCTGTGATTATTGAGAGAAAGAGAGAGAGGATAGAGGTGAATGTAACGTGCAAACGATAGTTTTGGGAAAGACAAATAAAGCCTTGTTTATTGTAAGGAAACGAGAAAGGAAAACGAGATCAGGTCATAGCTCACTTTATAAACACAGTCACGACATCCAAACACCATTCACCCCTAAATCAACACCGATAATTTTGAATATGTATCTGTAGATAACAGAACGAACCCACTCACAAAGAGTGACATGTCTTTAAGGCGATTGGCCCTTTTCATCCTGCGTGGAAATGCAGAGCCGTGGCAACAAACGGTTATCTTCAAGAATTTTTAATGGTTTGCAATTCTATTTTCGGAAATTGTTTGTTCAATAATAGAATCTATACTTTTTATTCTCCTCTATAATTTTAACAGTGGTCAAATATCAATCATTTTGACATTTATCGATAGAAAACCGCCAGATTCATAACATAAAATAAGAAAATATTACACCTAATAAACATCGATACATCATCTTAGAAGAAGTGTTGAAAATATGACTATAACATTTTCATTCATTCTCGAGAAAACTGGTATTTACAAACGTATTATTTTTCTGCAAGACCTATTCTCCTGTAGTTAGCGCCATCTACGTTTTCCGTGATCCATCTGTTTTTGTTGGCGCGGAAGGATACTTTGGTTGATTGTGAAGCCACGCCACGTCTTTCCCCCTCCCGCCCACCATCCCACAAAATAGGTTTTATACTTGCAGTCGACAGGGCCAGAGACCTTTATCCGACCTCCTCGTGCCATTCACTCACTGTGATGAGATGGTACAGCTATACTACAGCCGCCAATTACGGGGAGATAGTATGGTACAGTCCAGTTTTCGTATAAAGGTTTATTACGTGTCGTTCGCAAACATAAGCGCACATGGAAAGATAACTCAAACCTGATCAACAGTCTCGTTCATTATAGAACTAACTTTAAATACGACCTTGACGCGAAACAGCCCCGGTTAGCTCAGTGATAGAGCATTAGCGCTACAAACATGTGGTCCGTAGCTCGATTCTCTCGTCTGTTACCTTTTAACTTCTTTGTATATTTATCAGACCAAAGGTTATTTCAATTAGAACAGGGTTTATTAAATGTTATACAATAAAATGGACCCGTACTGATGATTATCTACTCTCATGTGTCAAGCTATTAATTATATGGGGTTACCAGTGATGAGGAGTTAAAGGTTCGAATCTCGGCCAGACGAGGGCCTCCTGGGGTTGCTTTTGGAGTTTATCCATCCACTTTCACGATAATGTGGGTGCACATTTTATAAATTACTATCCTCATACCTACTTATTATTTAACATTGAGCCTTTAATATTTTTCTAATCAGCTCGTCTTACTACCCATTCGGTTTGTACGTTAAACCGTTAGTAACCTTGGTATCATAGGAAATGAGGGAACAAACTATATCCCACAAGTGGAGTTTCATCTTATTTCAGAGTGTTCCGTCGCCCACTTCGGTGGTCGAATGGTCTGAGGTGTCACTCTCGCAATAGACTGGACTGCGGATGACGGGGAGTTCGGGGTTCGAATACTGGTCGGGTAGTACTAAGGGTGGGTATTACTAAATAGTTTCCTACACTCTCTCAACGTGAATGCGGGTACATTTAATATAAAGTATGGATAGCCTGGACCGGTAGTAAGACGCGGTGCGCCAACATATTTAAAAAAAATAATCAATTATAGCACGGTTTGTGTCGCTGACGAGAGTTTCTGTCAGATGGTCAGGAATATCGGTGGTCGCGACAAATCACATCGTCACATCAATTAACAGCAATATGGCGTGTGTGTTGTTTTTTACTATCAGTACAAACAGTTGTAACGCTAGGAATCCGGGTTCGAGGGGCGAGTTTCTATAGTTCCCTCTCTCTTTGTGATGGTTGAATACCGCGGAGGGTAGAAACAAGGGGATGGGGGATATTTTAAAAACAACTTACGTGACTGGGCCAACGTGTCCGTACAGAAAAAAATGCAATAAAGAAAAGGGATTTCTTAATTTTTTTCCAAAATAATTCACCTAAAATATTCTAAGCTTGTCAAGGCAAAAGTCAATAAAATATACTAAATATAATTATGTTTAAAACTAACATCGGCGGGCACGTATAAAAAGGCATCAGTCTATTCTGGTCTCGGTTCGAATCACTGTCGGATATACCGAGTTTTTTGCCCCTAAATACCAATAATATTTTATACTATTGTCGTAGTTATAGTTGGCTTTAAATTTAAAATGTAAATAATTTGTTATATTTTTTATTGATAATTTAGTTCTGAATATTTAGTTTATTTGAGCAAAAAAAAATAAAAAAATCAGGTTTCCCAAATCGTGTTTATTCTAATCCTAACAATTATTAAAATTCTATGTCGAATTCGTTTTGATATAAATTCTTCCTGCCTCCCTTATTCCCACGCCATTGCCGTAATAAACGGTTTAAAGAATAACTTTTCTAGCAGTGGAGTTGATTTGTTTCCATTTCTTTACATTCTCTCTCAACATATTCGGTGTCTACTACATCTTTACACATTTATCACTGCCATTATAGATAGTATTTCATGAGGGTATTGATATGTGATATATTCACACGATATAAATCACACGTCAGCACGCTAATACGTGTGTGTTTGTGTGTGTGGGGGGCTGGAAATTTACTTTCATTTTGTTGACTTAGGCTTATTATTGTATGCCCTTTTTTATCCGTGGTACACAATACACAACTTGTGTTACATCTAGGGTATTTTTTAAAAGACTGGAAATGTAAATGTGTTTAATAAAATTCACATTTTTTTAAACCTTTAATTACTATCGTTATTGTTTTTAAGTTTTTATCAAAAACAATATTTAAATTAATTAAATATACATATATATTCAGATCCATCCAGAAGGTAATCGACCTTGATATTGATTATATTTTACACGGGAATTCCTGGAGGATGGTTTTTAAATTATTTTATTTACAGATGAACTTTCGTAATCATATTTGAATACTTTTACAGGTAACTTAAGAAATATTAAAAGTCGAGATAAAAACAATAAAATTTCCAACTGTATCGAGATGGATCGAATACTCGACTAGAAGATTACCATACAAAACTCGAACAAGTTGAATACTTGAAACTATTGATCTTTTTCTCGAAAATTACTAGTTTAATTGATTAATTTTATTCACTCTTTAAGATATATTTATTATCAACTAGAGTTCCTCAATATTTCATTTTTGTCTAGTTAAAAAAATATATATATGTGATTATACAAAAAAAAAGTCTCAGAAAGTATGTTTGTACTTATTTATGGTTTGTGCGTGGACTTATTACAAAAATTGAACTTGAACTATATCTAGTACAAATATTGTTTTGTTCTACTCGAACTAGACTCGAAGTGAAGTGTGCCCTCACCCACAATAAAAATCCTTTTCTCATTCAAAAGCGAGTCTCTCTACTTACTTAAATGTATCCAGTTCGATTCCCAACTTGGCCCAAACATTTACAATGGACGAAACAAGATTTTCCCATTTCGTGTTAATGAATTGATGACCAAATCTTCTAAAGCTAAGCAAGTTTGTAAATCATGTTCTGATATCAGTCAATATAGAAATTGCATACCACAAATAATAATAATAATATATTTTTCACACGTTCCGGTCAAATGTTATATAGACTAAAACCCAGAAACTACGGGCTGATGGTGTTTCTTACTGTTAGGTTAAGTTGCTCCTTCCTACCACCCGTCCGGACTATCCTCATACTTATGAGATAGACATTAGAAAGGGGAAATAGTAAGAAATGTACCCCCATATGCATCAAGAGAGTGGGAAAACGTTTTGGAAAATAAAAATAGTGTATAGGCCTACACCCGGCCGGGATTCGAATGCTCGCCCTTGCCCCCATCCGTCAAAGCAGACAAGACGAGACCGAAGCATGCCTACCAGTGCTGGGTATGACGTGGAGTTATGACCCAACTTCAACTGGTGGTCAGGCGGGCAAGTGTCGGGCTTCGAATCCCAGTTAGGTGCACATGTGGTGGGCACTCCCCCCTACCTCTCCCCACCCCGGTGTTAATATGTGGGTAGTCTGGTCGAGAGGTGCAACAAGGGCCCGGTTAATTGGGAAAGATGGCTGGTTAAAACGCCAACTAGACGCTTGTGAAGCGTATGATGACAAGCGTCTGTTTCTCGCCGTCCGTCGGTGCCGGGTGTCTGTCTCTCAGGCGTCGTATTTACTCCGCGTCCATCGGGCCGTGCTGATCGGACGGGCACGTTGACCGCCAGTCCAATTTTGGTCCATTAGTCACGGCACGCAGGGGAAACTATACTCGGGAGTGCTTCATGGCCAACAACTTACACCCGCACTGGTGGTTACGTGGAAAAAGGCGTCGTTATATTATAATCGGGTCTTGTGAAACAAGCTATATATCTCTTTTAACCGTGCCAAGAAACCCACCTAACATTATCTTGAAACCTCCGAGGAACAGTTAAATTATAACCGCTGTGTTGGAGCCTCACGCTTGCTCTACAGTTTGTATTATTATTATTATTATTATTATTATTATTATTATTATTATTGGATTGTTTTGTTAACCAAACCTGGCCAAGCTGTTAACTTCTCTCCTGTCAATTATCGATATTTTGTCCACCAGCTCATTTCAAACATCCCGCATCAATAATGAGGCCGACCCCATCTTGGAAATGAAACGATACATATTGTTGCTGATAAAGCGTGTGTCACTGTCGCTAACCAACCTTCGGAGCGCTAGGCAGTGAAGAGACAATCACTGCCGGGTGATATCTGTTGACCGATACCTGCGAGGAGGTAGATTAGGACAAACTGTGACGTCATCATGGTCCGGAACAAGAAGCGGGCAAGCGGCGTCACCAACGTCGGTGACATCTGCGACACGTCCACGCGCCGAGACCAGACTGTCTCCCACCCTCCTCCTCCTTGAATCAACGTACTCTCGATGGCTGTGACGTCAGAGCTGCATTGTTTGACTGCCAGCATCCTGCGTCTCATCATTGGTGAGTAGTTGTCTGACAGACTGACACTCCTCGAGAGACTAACACTCCTCTTTAAAGACGGGCGTGACTGTGGAGGCGATATTTTAAATCTTTTGTTATTGCGTGCGAATCAATTTAAGAGCGTGGGCCAGTTGTGTCGATAATGCTCAGGTAAATAATGTCACGTGTTCATTGAACTTCTAATTAGCAAAATGGGCTGGTGAGCTCTTTCATAATTATTAACTATTACTCTCCAAATATATCACAAATACACAACTAGGCGTGCAGTCTGATGTTCACAGGAAGCCGTTATTCGAAAACTGGAGACTCGCGTTGCCACAATAACCTACATTAATTAAAATATCACAACTGTATTATATTCAATTAAAATTATTGTAAATATACATGATACAGTAATTATTAAGTAAGTATTATTGGAAGCTTTTGATAACTTTATAATCAAATTAAACATATTTATACAACGCCAACTTCCAGTGGTACCAACAAACGTTGGTGGTTGGAAGTGTCTTTCTACATAATAATACAGTTATTCAAATGGCTGAGAAACTTGTCATCATTTCAACTGGAAACTGCTTCGGTGACCGTATGGTCTAAGGCGTTAGTCTCACGATGGATTATACTACCGATGTCGGTGAGATTGGAGTTAGAATCCTGGTCGGGTGTACTGAGGGTTATTTTTTCCTACATGGTTATCCAATCTCCTTCCACGCAAATGAGGGTACACTTCCTTCTAAGTTCAGCCTTTCTCATTCCAACCATGTTATGATATATAGACGTATAATCCGAACGGGCCCATCACCCCTAAACTGGTGATGTTCACTCTATTTTAGGAGAACTTGTTAAGAGTGCAAAGAAGGAATCTGTACCAACTTTTATCTGATTTTGTGCTACTACTGACGAAAGTCAAAATGTGTTAAACTGTTCCGCAGACCACTCATCCGTGAGACTGAGCAGACAATTCATTATCCGTGAGACTGAGCAGACAATTCTCTATCCGTGAGACTGAGCTAGTGTGTCAGGCACATTAACCGTGAGACTGAGCTAGTGTATCAGGCACACTATCCGTGAGACTGAGCTAGTGTGTCAGGCTAATTATCCGCGAGACTGAGCTAGTGTGTCAGGCACATTATCCGTGAGACTGAGCTAGTGTGTCAGGCACACTATCCGTGAGACTGAGCTAGTGTGTCAGGCACATTATCCGCGAGACTGAGCTAGTGTATCAGGCACATTATTCGTGAGACTGAGCTAGTGTGTCAGGCACACTATCCGTGAGACTCACGCAGGAAGTGTGTCTCACTTTATTCCGGGTCCATCCTTGTATGACGGGAGCACTCCTCACAGGGGCAGATCAAGACGAGGAGAACAAAAATGAACGAGGGAAGTCATTACCGGGACTTTACTGTCTGGGGGACGTTGCTCCTGAGGGGGAGAGGGGGGTACTGCATGGCTAGGAGAATCGAAATCATGATTTATCCTCAAGGTCTGACCAAATAACATCTCAATATAAAGTACGAACGGAAGCCATCAAACAGTTTGTGGTGTAGCCCCAGAGACAGGCGGAATTGTAAGATCCACCTTTGTGATCTCGGGGGCAACTTCAAAAAGAGCAATTAAAGTGTTTCCCATTACAATACTTGCTCTATAGGAGACACTAAAAGGAAGTGAATCAGATCTTTCGGTGGTGTAGCTCGATGTAGGATGTAAATGAGGACTTCCTAACCCCCACCCCCTTCCCTTCTGACTAATCGCACGCACAACTCATGTTCATTGGCTGCAGACTAATACAAGTTTGTACCGAGCCAGAGGAATAATAAAACATACCCCCGGGAAGGGGCCTTCACCTGTAAAAATATGCCTTTTCGTCTTCTGGACTAACATCGAGCCGTTAGAAAGGCGATCAACGAAATACCAGCAAATGGAAACTTATCTTCATCCATATTTCATTTATGCTATTTATGGTATTTAACATTCGATCTGATTTATTTTTTCTCTAGTAAAAATTCAAAACTAATGCATATTAAAATGACGTGTTGGCAAATTATTCGTTGTGGAATCCGTCTGTAAACAGAATATTGCCTCTTTCAAATAACACTAGGCCATAATTTCATTGGATCTTTCGATGAGTGAGCATACCTGTTTTATAAACTATGGATTGATCCAGTTCCAAGATAGGTCGAACATAAGTGTCCATGTTGCAATAAAATATGAGGTAGTGGGATTTCGGAGTTCTCTCAAAATGTTATTCCAGGTGTCACTAACACAACTTTTGTGTTAAACGCTTTTAGAAACCACTCATAATATAATAACACATTAAACTTCCATTATATTAAAGTGGGATCATTTGTGAATTGATTAAATTTTAAAAGGTTGATCCAAAAGTCCAGACAAATTAAATATTGAACTGGCCCTAACATCCTGACAGTACATATTACATTGGCCCTAACATCCTGACAGTATATATTACATTGGCCCTAACATCCTGACAGTACATATTACATTGACCCTAACATCCTGACAGTACATATTACATTGACCCTAACATCCTGACAGTACATATTGAACTGGCCCTAACATCCTGACAGTATATGTTGAACTGTTGCTCCAACATCCTGACAGTATATGTGAAACTATTGCCCCAACATCCTGACAGTATATGTTGAACTATTGCCCCAACATCCTGACAGTTTATGTTGAACTGTTGCTCCAACATCCTGACAGTATATGTTGAACTATTGCTCCAACATCCTGACACAGTATATGGTGAACTGTTGCCCTAACATCCTGACAGTATATGTTGAACTATTGCCCCAACATCCTGACAGCTTATGTTGAACTGTTGCTCCAACATCCTGACAGTATATGTTGAACTATTGCTCCAACATCCTGACACAGTATATGGTGAACTGTTGCCCTTACATCCTGACAGTATCTGTTGAACTATTGCTCCAACATCCTGACAGTATATGTGAAACTATTGCCCCAACATCCTGACACAGTATATGTTAACTGTTGCCCCAACATCCCTAGCCACTGACAGCAGACGCAATGAACCATTCAGTCCCCAGACCTCCAGTAGATTGTAAGTAGTATTTCCCTCCTCACGGCTGGTCGGTTTATCGACTGCCCTCTCCAGGTACTTTGTCTCACTTACAGTTGCCACAACTAAGTTTCACGCACTCACAAGTGTTGGGCTATCCGTCTTGATGTTTTGAAAGGGAGGTTCGAGGCGTGAGGGCGCTATGTTTATAGGACTAAACTCTGTTTTATTGGTATTGGTAGCGAGCCAAGATATGGACTCTAATAGATCCTCCAGGAGCAAGATTTACATCCTTTCTCAGTCCGTAGAGGCAATATAACTTAGAGTTCGTCTTGTACAACGGATATCCGGATATATTGACTGCGTCTTACTTCAGAGAATGAGCGGCAGGATGTTGGAACAAATCATTTATCAAAACTTGAATGTTTTCTACCGTTGGACGATGAAATATTATCTTTTGAGATGTTTTCATCTTATGAAACTACATTGGGAGAGAATTTATCACCTTGATTTTTAAGGTGGCATATATCTTATTTGAGGAGTAAAGATGGTTATCACTTATCAGTTCTTGATTATAATCCTGATAAAAGGTTTCGGGGGAGGAGGTTAGTTCAAAATGTACAAATGTGTGTAACAAACTCACGCACGTAACTCCCCCTCTCCCTCTAGCGCCTCCGTTTCGAAACTACTGCTGAGGACGGGGAGATCGAGCGAGCTTCGAATCTCGGTCGGGTGAACTGGGGGGTGGTTTTACACTTTCCCTCCTAACAAATGCGGGCTCACTTCCTCTAATTCAACTTTCACAAAATAGTGGAGTGTACCTACAGAGACACCTCACCGCGCTCTGAGTTGCTTGACACCATTTTACTGTCTAGTGGCTTGTTTAAACTAGCTATCAAAAGTGATCACTGCAGATCAGATATTATTTGACGTATGAATATATGAAAGTAACTGTTGTAACTCCCTCTACAGTCATACCAATAGAGATAGACAGGAATAGCTGAGTCGTTGATCAGTTCGTGAACTACTCCAAGCACAGCTCAATTCACCTGCTCTCAGTGCTCACGACTAAAAACAGACGCCGCGAACAAGCAAGGCGTCATCTAGCGTCTCTTTAGTGATTTAACTCCCACTCATTGGGGGAACCGTCCCTTTTCACCGTCCGTCCGTATATTAATACTTGATGAGGGGAAGGGGAGGGAACCACAACTCGGTACACTCGGGAGGAGAACACACCTCGGTACACTCAGGGGAGGAGAACACACCTAGGTACACTCAGGGGAGGAGAACACTCCTCGGTACACTCAGGGGAGGAGAACACACCTCGGCACACTCATAAAAAGAATTTTTACAAGTGGGGGGGCTACCGT
>CABFVZ010002689.1:14998-40086 GCA_902151445.1 Timema monikensis | reverse complement strand
CTTTTTTTTTTTTAATATTATTATTGTTGTGCACCGGCCTTTATTCAGTTTTGAATAAGGGCGGTGTTACACTGTCTGAGAAACGCACGTCATGGGGTCCTGTCTGAGAAACACACGTCACGGGGTCCTGTCTGACGAGAGCCTTAGCCCATTTTAAACGTCTCATTCGTATTCATGGATAAACTTTTCTTGTCTGTAACTCGCTCCTAGGTCCGAACTAACAACCCCCTCTCCTCTCTCTCTGAAGACTACACCGGGGGTAGAGGAGTTGTTTGTTGTGCTTTATCGAGGAAATGTAATCACCGGTCTATGAATACCGTCCGACATTGTTCTGACTGCCTCCTGGAGGAGTCTCTGGAGCTTACATTCAGGAGCGACACGGAATAAGTTGTGTACAACGTCAGGAGTTGTTGTGTGCATGCAATGGCTTACTACCCGTCCAGGATATTTGTGTTTTACACCATTGGAGTAGGAATGAGGATGGTGGAACACGGAGGAGACGATAGGAGGGGGGGGGGCGCACTCATGGCTGCCCACGCACCTAAAATGTCCTATTAAAAATACTGAAATACCTGAGAACTGAAATAATTTTAAAAAAATGATTAAATCGTTACTAGGCCCGCTGGTTCGTACACATGTCTTACTCCCCGCCCTGTACCCCCTTTTTAAACCTCGGGTCGCTCGGTGACTGTACACATTTGTCCATCAAGGTCAACATTAAACATTAAACATTAAACTTCAACTGCACGGCTTAACATTGGTTAGTTTGAGGAGACATTACACTTTATTCCTTTGTACTTTTAGGCCCAATCTTACAATGTCACGTTAAAGTTCTCGTAACCTAACCGTTTGTAAAGTCTAACCGTTGGTTAAACTTAGCGTTGCGTTTTACAATACTATTTTTATGTGCGCGTCAAATTACGGACGTGTGCCTTTTATTAGTTCTTAGCGTTAACTTTCTCGGAGCGCTAGATTTGTGTCAAAGCTTTTGATTGGCCTAACTTGACCATAGAGAATATAGCCCAATCATTTTACGTCTATGGAACTGTTATGAAAAAATCAATCAAAACGAGCTCAAATCATCAAATTTGTTGAGGTTATCTGCTATATTTTATCGTATTTATTTTCCTGCTAAAATGTCTGTTGAGAATCATAAACGCGAATGAATTGTAAATTTTAGCAAAGAAGAGGAAATGTTGCTGATTGAATTAATAGGTAAATACAAACAAAGTATTGAAAATAAACAAACTTATTCTGTAATATGGAGACGAAAAAATTAAGGTTGGCAAAAACTCAGCCATTTCATAATAAAAATAAAAGTAACCTCACTTTAATATTAACAACAATCGCCTTGAAAACAATATGGCGGAGTGTTTAACGTTGTTAATGTGGACTTTATGTTTTCTAACCGGAAGGAAGACCTCGCGTTAACTTTACGAGCACATTTACGTGAACATTAGCGCTAACCAAATATTGTAAAATCAAAAGTAGTGGTCGTTATCACTTAACCTCATGTTAAGCCCTAACGAATAGAATAACATGACATTGTAAAATTGGGGCTTAGTATTTTGTCCCATAAATGGGAGTCCCTTCTGAAAAACTTGTAAAAAAACCTCAGGGAATTTTCTTATAAACTTCTTCCTTTCACAGACAAACCAGACAAGATGAGACTGACGCCTCTATCCACTTGCCCACTGATGGGTATAGTTTGTTTTGTGAACGATGTAACTCCGCAACCCAACAAATCACAAATCAAGAATAGATTACAGTTTGACACGTCTGTTAGAGTAATAACTACAATTAGTTTGAAATTGTGTGTCGGAGGGTTGACTAAACGTTTGTCCCAAGTATAACTCACCCTGTCGTTGAACTCGGGCCCTCTGAATGGATGTGAGACCACAGTATATGTAGTCTGGAAACTTTGAACAAACTATCAAAGTTTACTGAGTCCTCCCCTTGACCGTGTCCCCCCGGGGGGCAATCCGCGCTGGGGTTAAGGTTGCAGTGAGTATCTGTCAAGTTGAGAGTGACAATTATCCCCATAGATCCTCGTATTCAGATGGAGTGGTCTCGCCTCAGTGGTAGATTGATCCAAGATGTTACTCTTGCAATTAACTGGGCAGCTAGTGGCGAGGAGATCAGAGTTCGAATCCCAGTTGGAAGTTTCCCCCTGAATGATTTCTAACTCTTTCTCTCCGCGCAAGTGTTGAGTACACTTCCTCTAAATTCAATCTTCATCATCCCTAACACAACCCGAACGGTTAGTAAGATGCCGTGATTTAATAAAAGCCCATAGCGTCTTCTCCCCTGCTAATATCCTCACTTGGCGGCCGGGGTTCAATCCTCGGTCCCGGCACAGATTTATCGGATTACCAAACCCTTCCTTCACCTCTGACAAGATATCTTATGAATGTGGGGAATGCCAGGCCTCCACCGTGGTTCGGATTCCACGTTATATTCCACGTTAAACTGTAGGTCCTCCATTTCATCTCACAATCACTCTACCATTACACATTAGCGTAAGTGCGTATAACCCGAACGGGTGGTAAGACGCGGTGCTAATAATAATGTCCTCACTCTCAACTTGTCTGCTTTGATCGGAGAGAGCAATGTTTAGGGCTATTGGGGTGTTTCCTCCACTCGACATTGGTTCATGTTACAGCCGCCAGATGGCAAGGGACCCGGCCCCGTGGCTGAGTGGTTAGAGGCTTACTAGATATCTAGGAGGGCTCGGTTCCTTCCTTTCTGTCCCCATTCCTTGCGGATTTTTAGAATGTTGTTCTAGGTAAAGTGAGCGTGCTGGCTCCATAGTAAAGTACTAGTTCTGTCGTTCTTCCTCCCTAAGTTTGTATATTATAGAGCTCATTGTCACAGCAAGCTCAGGGCGGGTAACACACACAAAGAGAAGCAACTATTAAACACGAGTTTTCATTTTTAAATCATACTTTTTTAAACTCAACAAAAAATGGGTTTAGTATTTTTTTAAAAGGACGAAACTCATTTTAGATCAGTCGACAATTAGTTGGAACATAATTATTTATGTTTCTATTTCTCGGGATGGGAGTTGGCTATCACGGGAAGATCAGGTTAAGTGTCTGCCGATATGTTGCCAATCAGATGCTGCACTTAGGTTAAATACTGACAACACCTTCAACAGTACACGAGTTCTTCGTTTACTGGAACTATTCTCTATGACTCTATACCTATATAGACTTGTAAACATAGTTTAAAGGTTGAGATTCCCTCCCTCAATAGTCCACGTATTATCATTAAGAGCTGAATGGCCGGGAAATGGAAGGTAACTGCTATAGGAGCGTAGACCGGATCTTTGTGGATAGAATGTCATTTAATAGAGGAGTCATTTGTATCTTCCTGCTATTACCAGACAGCTCCACCCGCTAACGTTATAAGCCCACTTGATTTTCTGATGTTTAGGAGTTTTTGCTCGACTTTTGTTTAGCACCGCGTCTTACTACCCGTTCAGGCTATATGCTTATATACTAATTACGCTAATGGTTTTAGGGGTTTAAAAGGTTATATTTATAGTAAATGTACCCGTATTTGCGTATATATACAGAGAGAGTATAAAACTACCCTCAGTACATCCGATCGAAATTCTAACCTTGGTTACGGTAGCCCAGTGCACTGTGAGAGTAGCGCGTTAGACCACGTGCTCGACTATTCTAGCGCCTTATGAATACAATACGAGCCGCTCTCCACCTAACTTGTCTCTGTTGCTTTTATCTCATGACACAGCATCAAAAAACAGATATATTTATACTTGTCTGAAGTCCTGTGTGTACATGGAATGAGGTGTCCTCTCTCGCCAACAAACTGGCGACGGTTGTTATGGATGTTGATTAAAAAATTCAACCTACCCCTTATTTTTATAAAAAAAGAAGAAGAAAAAATTTCTCCTAGCAAATAGTAGTTCCCTTGTCCCAGTGGCTATACCACACATAGCGTGTGATCACGTGGTATAATGTGTTCCCCCCTCTCCAAGGGAAAGTTCTGATTTTATCTTTACATATAAATGACAGGTTTTCTTTCCTCTTATCAAAAGTGGTTTTAGCGCTGTTTTTGAAGTAGGGAAAAATTTTCGTTGTGTCTTGACTGCATAAATGTTAGGTACTTTTTGTTTGTTCGTTTCTTACTAACTACCACTTTTTTTTCCTCCACCCACCCATTATAGTAATGGGGGAAAAAACTTTAAAAAAAAAGTAATTCTCTTGCTGATGCATGTTATGAATTCTCTTTATTACTTAGTTTACTGTTTTTTTTGTTGTTTTTTACTGATCACCATCTCAGAATGTTATAATATACACTGTGAAGATTACGTAAAATATTTGTCATCACTGGAATACTTGGGATGTAACCTAAAAAATATTGAAAATGGGTTCAGCCTGTCTCAGAAAGAGCAGTTTCGGATTTCCTGCAGAGACTGTTCCACCCTGTTTTTATATTTTTAACAATTAGAGGTAGCGTGATTTGTCTCCCTGGCTCTGATAGGTCCATAGGCGCTTTTCCTCCTAAAGATGCTGCGTGGTGTTCATACAAAATGTCAGCTCCGCGGGGTTTCGCCAAGTTTATATGTTTAGTCATTGTCTCGGGGTTTTATTGAGCATTAGAAAGTTTCAGTGACTCAAGTTTATTTTTGATGCTTAAAAATAACAATTATATATTTATATATACTGTTTGTCTAGACTCCGTTGAGGCTATCCATATTCTTAAACTAATGAAGAATTAGGGAGAAGAAAGTTATAATCTAGAAAAAGTGTACCAGCATTTGAGATTATATAAAGTGGTAAACCATGACCAAAATAATACCCCTGACCCTCCCGTCACCGGTAAACCAGACATAGTGAACCTGACATCCTGGTCTGCATGCCCACAGTTGCGGGATTGTTTACTAAAAAAATCATATTTGTATCCTGTATATATTTTTATTATTATAAGTGATGCATGCCGGGATATTTCACAAAGCAGTAATCTAACATCTCAGTCCCAACAATTATTGAGCGTACATTTTAAATTCCGGTCAGATATTTTCAAACAACATTTTTTATTGTCCAAGAAATTTCATTCTGGTTTCATAAATCTTGAAAAGGGACATTTACCATGAATAATAAACAGTGGGGCAAAATATACTTTAACTGGGGATTCTTGAGCGCTAATCGCAATAATGCTAAACAGAGGTTTTATTATTCTATTGACGTGTTCCCCCAACACCCACGTTCAAATTGCAAAGCGATAAATAACGCCCGTAATTCTATGGTTGGACTTGCCTGCTCGACCGGGCTGTATCACTTGTAGTATCGGCCGTTACCTAACGGCGCTTACTCAAACTAACCCGGAATATCCATAGCTCGACATCGTTTGGATTCGTTCGGTCAAGGCGGAAAGGGGGTGGGGGTTGATGGGGCGAGACCCATTCCCAGTTGCAATGGCTGCTGCTATTAGAGTTGTAATTTAAATATCAGTGGACACTGAAAAATGTTCAAGAAATTAGTTATATTATCATATATTTACTAATACATTTCTATGTATATCTTTCTCCAAGAATGTTCGTACTTCTCTATGAGTTAAAAAATTAACATTTTGATCAATTGTTGAGGAATCACTCAACAGGTGTTCACACATTTGAAACCCAACAAATTATAAAAATTTTAATTTAACTAACTCTAGTTATTTCTTCTTAAACACAAAAATATAAATAGCGTTTATATGTTATCAATCACGGATGACCCACACTAGCTAAACCTAGATTCTCATTCTTCTACAAATTGAAAGTTAGGTTTTGTTAGGTTGGATAATATTTCCAAAAGGTTTATCATTGTCAACCAGTCTGACTTAAATGAATGCATTTGAATCTGATCAAGACGTTAAAACTAATCTATGAAATGTGATGACATTTCAATGAACGTACATTTCTAAACGGAACTGTACCTAATGAAAAGCTTGTGATTGGTCGAATGGGGAGTGAGTGGATGTAACATTATCATTTTGACAATTCGCAAGCCACCACTGACGGGGGAAACATATTTAAAATTAAAATAAACAAAGAGTATCACATGTTAGCTCACTTTTCAGCGTGTCTGCCTGCTCATCTAAAGGTCCCGGGTTCTATTCCTGACCTTGCAAAAATAAATCATCATATAATTGGTGAAATTGGGGCTTATACGAATAGTATTGAGGATCCTTGGAAGTAAAGTAGATTCAGGGCTTCTTTGGTGGTGTCTGACAGCTAGTAAAAGTTACCAGACCAAATTATGTATCCCTACACCAAGCCATATGATCTGCAAAACATGTGTTTATCAGCTGTAACTTTTAAAATGTAAAACTTAGATCTATACAACAAACATATATAACTGTTTTATTTATTTTTTAGTGTGTATTTATTGTTGACCTTGATATGTTTATGTTAGGCCAAGTATTAATTATTAATTTTTTCTACACTCTTTAAAATTTTAATCCCATATTAGTTTCTATTAATATTATTATTATTACATTATTTGTACTAATCAAATATTTTTTTTTTTAATTTTTAAATAATTATTTGTTAATAGTATTATTATTAACATTATAAATGTGAAAAACCTGAATGGGTAGTATTACACGGAGAAAAAACAGTCATAAACCTTTTTAACACTATTGATAAGATTATTACTACAAAAAAGTTATATTTGTTATGAACTGGATTGTACCTTTATTTAGTGTTTTCTAACGGGGTCACATGACCTTTGTCCTCTTTATCGTCTTACAAATAAATACACTGTAAGGCCTACTGACAAATAAAAAGCTATCCTAATTAAAATAAATCTATTTTAGTTCACTACTCTTTAACAGTTACATTACAATAACTTATCACTTGAAGTCTTAGCCTATATTTTTATTTATTGAACACTGAGAAAGACTCGTTAATTTTTTAGTACCCTTCAAAGATTTTTTGAATAAAATAAAATAATAAAACTTGAGGCTTAGCCTAGTGGTCAACACAACACAATCTTGGGATTAAAAAATATATTTTATATTCTTGATACACAGACTTGAATTTTCAAATACTATATATTTCGATCACTGAGAAACATTAGCTTTTTTTAATCTCACGCTTCAATATTATATTGGAAAATAAATATTTAAAGATCACTAAAAACTGGTCTATTTTCCAAGGATAACACGCACACACACCCAACTAATAGCCACAAAAGAATACACTGCTTACTAAGTAGCCAAATAAATATTCACAAAAGACTCAGTATTATAAAAATTTGGGATAAAATTATTAACAGTAACTTAGATGGGCACTGGGTTTATTATGTTTTATTTGTTAATTCACTGTTATAATATATATTTAAAAGTGTTAGCTTCTGCTTATAAGAACAACCGTTTGATATTTATCTTTCTTTTGAAAGTAGCGTTTGCTGTTTAATAAAAAAATAACTATCAAAAGCAAGAAAAAGTGGCCTTACTTTCAAACACAAATATGACGCACTGAAATGAAACGATACTGACGCTTGATGACGTGGCGGTCCTGTTGCGACTGGTATTAATACTCGCATTTACAGAATTTAAACTTCATATAATACACAAACATTTTGTATATCTTTTGCTCTTTATTATCACATACCATTTATTTATGTTAAAGATATGCAGTGTCAGTTATAAAAATATTAATAACTGAATATAATACCATTAAATATATATTTATTTAACACCGCGTCTTACCATCCGTTTGCGTTGTACGCTTAATTACTAATTACGCTAATGGATTAGGAATTGGGAAGGTTGATCTTAAAGGAAGTGACCCCGCATTTGCTTGTAGGGAGAGTGGAAAACCATTTTAGGAAAAATCACCCCCAGTTCACCTGACCGAGATTTGAACTTTGATCTCCCCGTACTAGTCAGTCCGGCTCAACACGAAACTAGCGCTTTAGCCAACTTCGCCACCGAGGCGGATCATTAGATATATCATTTCACGGACTATTTAACCTGTATCTGCCACAATAGTTAAAACAAAAACCAGAATGGATTGATTACCCTATTATTTCTTGAATTTAACTGTGTAAAATACAATTCTACAGAAATACCTAGGTAAGTATTGTTAAAAGGGTTTGATAAAAAAACTTTAGTAATAATAATAATAATAATACTTAGCAAATAATAATGATTTTCAAATATGCTGACAACAGTGACTTTCATACAATGTTGACACCTCTGCTGGTAGTCAGGCACCCACAAAGAACTCGTGCTTTATATAATTGATGACGTCACACTTCAGATCTAAGACCGCATTAGACTAATTGTGCGTTGGGACCGCAGTAAGTTAAACACCAATTAAAATTGAGAAAGCATACGTCTGTGCACTAAAGAAGATTGGAGGATCAAAATCATCTTTAGGTGACAGACATAATCTAATAAAAATGGATACAGCCTTTAAATCAGCACCATTTTAAATAGATTGTTTGCATCGACGGTTTTCCCTTTGTTTTACAAAAATTAAATTATGCAGAGAAACATTTGAACACTTTTGGTAATTATATATATAAATATTAGAAACTCGATTATCCGGCCTAAAGAGGCGATATTCTAGGACGGATAATACATAGTCCGAGTGTAAATAATTTTCAGTGTGGGTTTGTCTACTTTTTTATTTTCACAGAACAATTAACTTTGTTTTAATATAATTCGCCCATTTTCTGATTGCGATGTAAAATAAGAATACGGTAGTTGCAGAAGAACGGTAAAAATTATAGGAGATTATTTTAATATCTACTAAAGAGTACTTTATTTGGAAATGGAACATCAGCTACAAAAGAACGAGTGAAGATAGAGCGTAGAATGGAGTACATTATTACATTCTGTAAATGTTTTATAGTGGATATGTACCGGTTTGTTTATTTTAAAACTCAACTTGTTAACACCGAGAACCGGGCCGGATAGTCGCATGATGTGTTCCCGCATTTGCCTGGTTGGAGAATGGAAAAACTTCAAGGAAAATCAACCCTAAGTAGTCCGAACTGAATTCGAACCCCGATCTTCCCATCAGTCTATTGCAAGAATGACGCCTTAGACCACGTGGCCACAGAAGCGCGTTTTGGCGATAGTAAATTGTCGGTGGGGATTTTGCTTTTCTAAATAATCAACTCGATTTCATAAAAATGAGTGTGCTTTGCAAACCCGCATGGTTTAAAATGGGGGTAACTTAGAGTAATAAAACACCGCATGGACCAAGGACGTGTTGTTTCCGGCGTTGGACTCAAGGGTGTGTGAGAATAGATAAAGAATTTTGATACAGTCTTAGTGATGAATTAACTGGCGGGAGACTGGATGTTGTGTCAGTTCTAAAACCAAGTTAATTTGTAAGTCGTGAGTTGATAATCAATGTGTCCAGAAAGTTTTATTTAAAAACCACAAACGATATAATTCCGTGAAACCCTCAAGTTTTACTATTTCTCCGCTCATTGCGTGGGGGGCAGCACTCTCTTATCAGAGTAGTCCTGACATCTAGCGGTGGTTCGTTCAGTTGAATTGGGGTATTGATTTTCTCTTTCCCTCTCAGCAGAATCTTGCGCACAACTATGCTCCCAATTCCTGCGTGCTTCCCTCCCCTAACCCCCTCACATCCCAATGACGTGACGTCACACACTCACCCCCTGGAGGTGTGACTCGCTCCGATACAAACACTTGTCGGCCTTGCCCGTTGTCTAGAGCAAGAAATGGTAATCAACCATTCTTGTTCGCGTACCATCAACACCATCACCATTAACTGTTTCCAGCCTGTGGACGGGTCAGTTTGGTAAAATACCTCCATCTTCCTCTGGTCTTCAAACCACTCTTCCTCCTTTAGTTGCTTCCATTCTTCTCCTCTCACTTGAACACTTTCTGTTATCTGCTCCTCTCATCTCTTGGCCTCCCTTGCGGTATATTTCCTACATACTTCATTTCCAACATTTTCTTTGGCGTTTTCATTATGCTATACTATCATCTCAGTCTTGTTTCCTCTACTATCTCATGTACTCCAACATCCTCATCACATGTCCATACCATCTCAGTCTTGCTTCCTCTACTCTCTCATGTACTCTAACATCCTCATTACATGTCCATACCATCTCAGTCTTGCTTCCTCTACTATCTCATGTACTCCAACATCCTCATCACATGTCCATACCATCTCAGTCTTGCTTCCTCTACTATCTCATGTACTCCAACATCCTCATTACATGTCCATACCATCTCAGTCTTGCTTCCTCTATTATCTCATGTACTCCAACATCCTCATTACATGTCCATACCATCTCAGTCTTGCTTCCTCTACTATCTCATGTACTCCCTGTACCCCTAATATTTTCGCGCACCTCAGGTTGGGCACCACTCTCTAGATCGCTGTGTTGCAGAGTTTCAGACACCAAGGTATCCTGGTTAGGGGATCCACTAAGGCAGTTGGTGGCCCCCTCCCACTTTGTTTTACTAATCATAAAATGTGTTTGTTGATACTATTATTATTATTATTATTATTATTATTATTATTTAGCACCGTGTCTTACTACCCGTTCGGTTTATACGCTTTAAGTACTAATTACGCTAATGGATTAGGAATTGGGAAGGTTCAATTATAGGAAGTGAACCCGCATTTGCGTGGAGGGGGAGTGAAAAACCATTTAGGAAACCCCCCTCCCCAGTTCACCCGACCAAGATTCGAATCTCGATCTCCCCGTCCTTAGCAGTCGAGCTCAACACGACTAGCGTGTTAGCCAACTACGCCACCGAGGCGGGTCTTGATACTAGTAGATGCAGATTTTGACTTGATGCCACGGACTTTACCCTTCTTTCTTTCCCTTCACCGAGGTTTTGTTTAGCTACTACCAAGGATTTATTAAAACTGAACGCGCGTTTTTTTACAAGATGGTTGGGATTTGTTTATTTTTATGCTAGGTTATTACAAGTCTCAAATAGTTGCGGAGAAATGATGAAAATTAGAAAATCTCTCCTATGTAAAGTACCCTCAAAGTGATGTTCATGAGAAAATGAAAATGTCCATCTTGTTTATAATGATAAACACTGTTTAGATATCAAATTTAGTCAAAATCATTATAGAGCTAATTTCGAGCCTTTCAATAAACTAGCCTTAAATTTAGGGTTAGATATCTAATTCCATAAACTTCTTGGCGGGCCAAGAGGCTTATGTAAACCCCAGATACAAAGTTTTATTCCAAACGGTAAAAGGTCTCGGTTCTAGCCCAAACTAAGGTACAAACAGTCAGACAGCATTGCGGAAACAACTTTTTTTTTGTTTCAGGGAGCTATGAAACGTCGATATTTATTAAAATCTCTATTTAGAATTTTTGATGATCACAATATTTTCACTCCGAGGTGTCGAGACAAAGTAAATATTAGTTTACAAAGTTTAGTTTCTCATCTGCGTGAACTGAAGATGGTTTTACCGTTAATTATATATATATATATATATATCTTTAACAGCTTTTCGCAAGTGACTTATCACTCTGGTTTTTCAATCTTTACTCCATGCAAATACGGGTTCACTTCATCTTCCTTATCTCTACCTAATCAGATTAATCCGTTGATAACCTGTGTTCTGAAAGTATCAATAAAAAAAAGACTTGGTTTTGGATGGGTTATAATTATATTATAATAAATTAATGATTTTAAATGTAAACACGTTTTAGCGAGCTTTATTTAATTCTGAATATTTTTTTGTTCATAGAATACATTGTTCTTGTTAGTATGGTGTTCAAAAAGAGTTAACAGTAGGGCCTATTTGTAAAGTTAAGTAGGCTTACAGTACGTAAACTATATTAATAGAAATAAAAATTTTAAAATTGCGATTTTTCGCCAACTTTGCTCACCTTAAACTAAATAATTACAATTTTTTTTATCAAGCTATCACCTATAACAAAGTGTGGTTTTCACTTTGGTTTTTATATCGTCTGTACAAACAAATTGTGGTGCACTTATTTAAATTTTAACCTCGTTATACCATGTATTTAAATAATTAGCTTAAGTAGTGACGGTAAAAACCATGTCACTGAAAAAAAACAAAAAGAAATGGCTATATTTTTTTTAATATAGGGAAGAAAATATATTTTTATATATTTCTACAGTAACAGATAAACTAAATAATTTTTTTAGAAATTACTGTAAATAATGATTTCCTAAGGCAGAGGTCCACAACCTTTTTGTACCTTAGAGCACATTTAAAGCTAACGGTAGTGTGGCGGGCACATTTACCAACTCTCTCCAGGTTCAGAGGTCAGCCTCAACGAGCAACTGCCATGTTAGGTTTCCAACAGCGATTGTGACGTTACATGTGGTTGTGGGTAATACTCAAGGCCATAACCATGGGATGCGGGAAGGGGGGGGCTCACCCCCTCCAACTTGACAAAAAATAAATTAAAAAATACTGCTTTATATGGGGTTTTAACAAGACCAAATTAAAGACACAAGGAAATCTTTAAATACTCACCACAATCTTATGCTTGAATACATTTTTAAAATATAACTTATATCTATTCTGTCTTTGAGATTAGGGAAAAGAAAGACCATTCCGCTTCAAACTATGGTGGTTCCGATTAAAAGTACACTTAGTAAATGAGCCTGTAAAGAAATAGGAATGAGAGGGGGGCTTTCAATCACCAACTTCTTGAGAACAGCGTACATGGAGATAAGCACAAACTTGATTTTTGTCGGAAAAGTGATAGATTGAAACTATTAGTCAAGAACTTTTCAGTTATGGTCAAAAAGTGGCGGGTGGACGCCCGAGGGCATAGGGTTGGGGACTCCTGCTCTAGTCCTTTGTTCATTATGAGGGGAGGAATACAGGTATGCCCGCTTAAGGGTTGGAAGAAGGTGGAGGCTGATGGAGAGAGAAACAGGTTCTACAAGTGAAAATGCTTGCAACATATTTCACGGCCATTAAAATGAAGGGAGAGAGGAGAGGGCAGTATTGCAAGGTCAACCATTTAATAATGTTTCAATATAAAGAAATATCTCTACACTGACTAGTTAAACATTCTCCATGCAATTTTTAATTAAAATTTTTGTCAAAAACTTATCACAAAATTTGATTTAGGTGAAACCCGCTGTTAAAAAACTGGATCAAAAGTTCTTCTCAATTTCCTGATATTCTGTTTTAAATTCAGTCTTTTTTTATTAATACCCACTCTAATAACAATGTTATGAAGTAAATTTTTACATTTTGCATACTTAAATAAAAACAACATTTTCAATAGGAATTTATTAAAATTATTTTAATCAAAAAGGTAAGAAAAATCTACTATTCGATGTTCATTCAAAATTTTTATATTTGATTCGATAAATAATCCTACCCCTACTCAAAAACATTTCCCAATAAATGACCGACCACACGATGTGTGTCTCCTGGCTGAGTCAGAAAGTGTGTATATACAACAAGCAGTACAGGAGTAATCTTATGTACTTACCACCTGTAATACTACTGTCATGCTTACAGTCAATCTTGTACTACTTCAGCTCCGTCTCAGTATTATTTTATCTATTGTCTAAAGCAGATGTTGTCAAACATTTTGGTCTCTGGCCAACTAGTAAATTTAAAGGTTTTGCAATCACCCATCGTTTCTATACTCTAATTTTGCATGGGTCTATACCTATTATATTTATTCCTTAAAATTAACCTTTTTAAAAGATTTATGTCCTCAATCTTTAGATAAGCACAAACTTGATTTTTGTCGGAAAAGTGATAGATTGAAACTATTAGTCAAGAACTTTTCAGTTATGCTCAAAAAGTGGAGGGTGGACGCAAAAGGCTTGGTGGGTGCTATGACGCCCGCGGCCATAGAGTTGGGGACACCTGTCCCAAAGTAATTCAGAAAAATTATACTTTAACAGTTTGACAGGGATTCTAGCCCTTGTCGTTTGACTTTGGAAGTCATTTTACAGACCCCAATATTTCGGCCCAAAGCCCGGCATCACTCTTAGGAGAGAATAAAGGTCAGGTGATAGCTTGCTTGTCTTTTGTTGAGTACAAGCAACAAAGTTGAAAAGATTGTGGGGGGAGCGGTCGGTGGGGTGACTGTCATAGCTACAGTAGCGAACCTCTAGCGAGGTGATAATACTTGGAACTACTTGTAAGAGAGATTTGCAAAACCTCGAGATGTCCATCCGAATCTTAACTACTCATGTCGTGGTGGAATAATATTGACCGAAACTACCGCTCCTGTCGGATGTACGGCGAACCACTAGGTTGAGCCTCCATCCGCTAGATGGTGTTACCCGTCTCTTGGAATTCATTTCACCCTGCACTCCTGGTGGGATGTTTCAGACATGCACACAATATTGAACAAACATTGAGTGCAGAACTAGATGAACCTTCTTTGACTTTAGAGCAATCGTTGTGTGAACAGCAAACCACGCTCCTCCAATCAAAATTAGGAAGTACATGAGGTTAAGAAATATGTGATGTTCTTATCGTTATCACAGTCATAGTCTCTCTTTTGGATTTCAAGTTGATATTTGTCCTTGGGGATCAAGATAAACAAAGAATAGTCAATAGTACATTATGTTACTAGATAATTACCGTTGTTCACGCTGTTTTTTATAACGTAAGTCTCGCAATAGATGTCAACATTTGTAATACAAACATAAATGTATTTAGTTTGGTCTAGGCTCGAAGAATGTTCTTACCAAATCTCGTTAAAATTGATCCACGCATTTGGCAGTTATCGTGGAACAAAGAGAGAGACGAAATGTCGAACGGTCGAGTTAAAACCGGACCTCGGTCATTAATTCATCTGGAATCTTTACTTACAATATTGGATCTACGGCTTTTATAACTGACTCTTGACATAATGTATTGGGTTTGATCTCAACCGTAACTTGTTTTTCCCACAATTCTTACCCGGTGAATCCTCCCTCATATGAACTAAAATTGGAAACTTTACAAAAATTGGAAGAAATCCCACACGTTTCCTAATGATAAATCATATTGAACAATACGAACAATCATGTTGAACAATCATATTTGTTTTGAAGATATTTGTCTTGTGTTATTAATTTTTAACGTTGATATATTTTACAAACTTTCGTAGTAGACTATACGTTCTTGAACATGTTTGGTTCAGCTCATGTTTTGTGTTGATGACTGTGTGCAAGTCCTGACTGCTATCCAGTGAGGGAGATACCTTGAACATGTTTGGTTCATCTCATGTTTTGTGTTGATGACTGTGTGCAAGTCCTGGCTGCTATCCAATTGAGGGAGATACCTTGACCATGTTTGGTTCATCTCATGTTTTGTGTTGATGACTGTGTGCAAGTCCTGGCTGCTATCCAGTGAGGGAGTCTGCTCCAGTCTTCCATAACTCCACCTGACGACTCGCTAGGACTGCTCCGGTTGGTCGATCACCAGAGTTAACCCATGCGGTATAACACCCCTGTTAATAACCCACCACACTACAACACTACAACACTGGCGTGGGATTATCGGCTCCATCAGATCTCATGGTAGATGACGGATTATCCGCGCAGTGAGTTTATCAGGGGAGCTAAAGATCACCCGATCCCCGCTGGACACTAGAACATAGTTTTCTATGACACCTGCTCCGTGGGCTACAATGAGGGGTCATTCAAACTAATTCAACCTAAAACAGCACTAACTAAATTATACGGTGTTGGTGCACACGTAATAAATACTTGCATCTGTAATGGAGGAGCCGTGGCCCTCTAAACTCGGATATGACCTCTCTAACCACTCGACCACTGCTCCCTTTTGTTCAAAGGCCGTAGCAGATATTAACCGTAATCTGTTTTTCAGTAAGTGTTTGGTTTTCTACAATTCTGTCGCAATTATTTAATTACTTATTAAAGTAATTTGTGCTAAGAAAAATTGCATGTTATTATCGTTACTACAGTCTTAACATTTATCTTTGGATTTCAAGTTGAAATACCCCTCATACTTTCTCTTTGGATTTCAAGTTGAAATATCCCTCATACTTTCTCTTTGGATTTCAAGTTGAAATATCCCTCATACTTTCTCTTTGGGTTTCAAGTTGAAATATCCCTCATACTTTCTCTTTGGATTTCAAGTTGAAATCTCTCTCATACTTTCTCCTTTGATTTCAAGTTAAATTTCCCTCATACTTTCTCCTTGGATTTCAATTTGAAATACCCTCATACTTTCTCCTTGGATTTTAAGTTAAAATATCTCCTATAGTTTCTCCTTTGATTTGGAGCTAAAAAATTTCCCTTGATCATTAAGTTATAAAGAAAACCAAATTATATTCAATACTACATTATATTCATAGATAATATAATTTGTTAAAATAGTCAAAGACGTTAATCTCACAATATATGTTAGAACAAAATCAAAACATATATATTCTTCGTTTGGTCCTGGGTTCAAGGAATGCCCCAGCCATATTTTGTTAAAATTCGTCCACGCATTTGGTAGAAATCGTGGAACAAACAGACATATTGATGAAATGTCAAATGGTTGAGTTATTACAGGACCTGGCTCCCTCTGTTCGGTCAATGTTAACCCTAGCCGGTACACTCCTGAATCAAATACAAAACCTTTAAAACCTTCAGAAAAGGCAGGAATGGTTTTAAAACGGGAGGGGGGGGGGTCATTAGGTGACCCAGTGACTCGCGGCTGCTTCCTGGGGATAATTTGTCTAACTGAATGAAGATACATCATGGATTCAGTTCTTGTAGATCAGAAGAGAGGCCCGTAGAAGAAGCGACCATGTCCACTGTATTTTATTATAATATACATCTTATAAACATTAGCACCATCCCAAGTGGTCGAGTGAGCTAGGGATATCTCCGGTACCAAGTTTGAACCTGGGCAGGGCCTAAAGTTAAGTTATTTGTTAATGTGCTCAATTACTGCATTTTCTTGTGATCCTATTCTGGTAGGAATAACCTATTGGAAAAAACAAACATATTTTGTTACGATCAACATTGATTACATTTTATTATATTCTTCTTGTTATTTTATAGGTATTCATAATACATATCAAAGCTGAAAGCTGCAGATCACATCACTTGACGTGTGAATACATGAAATTGAATCTAGTCTTTTTTTAACAATAAGATATAAATTAGATTTTTTTTTTTGCTGTATCAGGTTAAATTGGTTTGGTTGTAGCCTTAAAGTGTAAATAATTCAAACAAAATAAAATTTATTTATTATTTCAACAAAATATAGTTTCGAGAATTAAATAATATTTAAAATTGTATTTAATAAAACGGTTGTTATTAAAATAATTCATCTCGGTGGAATAGTTGACTGGCGCGCTTGTTTCGTGTAGAGCCAGACGGTCGAGGACGGGGGAGTTCGAGGTTCGAATCTCGATCGGATGAACTGGGGTGGTTTTTACACTCTCTTTCCCCGTGCAAGTAGTACTTAAGCGTATTATAACCCGAACGGTTAATAAGACGCAATGCTAAAAAAGAGTAATAGATAGCAAACTGGCCTACACTAGAGGACAAAGTGGTAATCACTGCTTCGGTGGCCGCATGGTTTAACGCTCTACTCTCGAATTAGGTAATAGACTGCTGATGACGGGGAGATTGAGGTTCGAATCTCGGCCGGGTGTACTGAGGGAGGTAGTTTGAGCCCATACCTGCACTTGGAAGGCTTTGTTTATGATTTCACCCTCTCATATTTTATACCTCGGTGGTCATGGGGGTACAAGTAGTCAGGCTCGCACTAGATAAACTTGACGGGGGAATAAGTGTAGTAAAGCCCGAACCGGTAGTAAAAAAACGCTGTGAAAAAACAACTGTTTATATGTAGATTACAATTTTTATAAAATAATACTACAGTATCAGTGATATTTTATAGGTGTGTGAGCGATCTGTCTCTTTAATGTAGTTAAGACTAACAAAAAAAAAGTAATTTAATTCCGGAGGAGCAGTTTTAGGTACATTAAAACAGACGGGAGTTGAATGTTGATTTATAAGAAAGGTGTATTGTGTAGAGCCTACCTTTGAGGGGTGTCGTTGACTGGAAATCCGAGAATACCTGAGAGCGCTGGTCTTGATCTTCTCGATTCGAGGATGGTCCTCTTAAGAATGTTAGTTTGCGAGAGGTGCTCCCCTAAACACTCGCGTTTAATGAGTACATATTATATTAAATAAAAACACACACAGAGAACATTATTAACTTATTATCTATGAAGAGTCGTGCACTAAAATCACTTTCCACAGGTTTTTTTATAAGTTCATATTCAAACAAAACCGAGCAAGAGAGGTTCACCGAGCTGTGATAGAGATTGAGGCGGAGTACGCGACAGGTGTGAGAGGGTTTACTTGGGAGTAGAAGGAGGGTAGAGGGGTGGCTAATTCCAAGAAATCTGCAGGCACGCCGAGTTGAGTGAGGGGGAATAGGGGTGAAAATAACCAAGTAAAACTAGCGAATAATGAAATGTGCAACAAACTATCGAGTCATGAAATATGCAACAATAGGTATAAATAGTATATCAAAATAGGTTGCTGCAGATCACTTGTCTTGACGTATGAATACGTGCAATTAGATCTAGTGGCTTTTCTAATTGTTCCTATGAAAAAGGGACTGTAGTTAGGTGAGACAGTGCTCATATATCATGTTCATCTCTAGGATTCGGTTCGAATCTCATTGGGGTGCAGTGGGAATAAATCTCGGTATTGAGATTTTCGATCTTGTTATTCTATTCTTTATTCTTGCATATATATGTGTGTGTGTTTTCTCTCTTGAGTGCCGAGCCAACCGACTGGGCTATCCGCATATTTATATTAATGGAACAGGAATCTATAGTAATAAAATGAAGTGTTTGTATGTGTTTGTATGTTTGTTTGTTTGTGTACGATGCCCAGCCAATTCTACGGCACGCAAAGATCTGAAAATTTTATCATAGGTGTACGGGAGAGGGTCCGAATGCACCTAGAAGCCGGATTTATAATAATCTTTTTAATTAGGATATTTTTAACACAATACCACAGTAGGTCTCAGGCAATGCCGTGTGGAATTGCTAGTTATGAATAACTTAAAATGTAAGTGTGCCCTCATTTTCGTGAAGGTAGTTAATGAAGTCATTTGTAAAACAAACCATCAATTCGTCCGATCATATTTGAACCTCATCACTGGCAAAAAACGAATAGGTCCTTGGGTAGCAATCTACCGTCACTATGCATTCTATAATCATTTAAGTATACATGCATCGATGGTCGCATGGTCTAAGGCGTCACTAGATGGCTGATGACAGAGTGCTCGGCGTTTGATATTCTCACTCCAAGCAAATGCGGGTACACATTCTGCCTGGTCTAGAAAAAGCTGGTCGGCTCGTTAAACCCCTTAGAAAATGGTGGGGGTGCACTCGGAAGGAAGTGCGACCGTTCTAACAGACATTAGCTTTGCTAAAGAAATCCAGGTTCGAATCCTGATGTGCACGCCGTCTAAATGTCAGGCTCATCTAACTATGGCGTGGGGAAATCGAATCCCCAACGTGTAAACTGTAGGTATTTCTCCCTTTGGAACATTTTCTTAATCATCCCATTGCTGATACTTACATCCGTGCATGTCGACGGACGATACCAAACAACTGATTTTGTAGACCTTTGGGGTGGGGGATAGTTGCCCCTAATTGAGGATTATAAATCACCATAAGGCTTCCGAAGCCCATGATTGTGCATAATCAGAGTTGTATCAATGTTCTCTAGTTGCGACATCACCGCGAAAAAACTAATTACCACATAGGGGGTTGCGACATTGCGATGACTAGTTGCGACATCACCGGGAAAAACCCATTACCATATAGGGGTTTTCGGCATTGCGTTGACGACACCGGGAAATCCCATTACCACATAGGGGTGGGGAGAGGTTGTGACACGCCTTGTAGGAGGGGGGAGTGGAGGGAGGGAAAGGGGTCTTACGGCCGGAAACTATTTCTCACACTTTTCTCTAAGCGACCGTCGGTAAAGGCTCGTGTTACCTCCCTTGGGGAAGTGAAAGGGCTGCAATCAGTTGCCAGCTGGTCAGTGGTCTCATTCTTCGCTACGCTGCCGTCATGAGATGTTGGTGCTCCGTGCCGATGCCACGGGAGGAGCGCCCGACGCCGTGGACTGCACGCAAATAAATAAAAAATAAACTCCGTCGACCATCCCAATCCTACCCTGGCATAAAAAAAGATCATACACAAAAAAGTAATAAGCATACATAAATAACCAATGAGCACAAATAAAAAAACCAGTTTGGACAAGAATAAACAAATTTGGAACACTGGAAAGGGGGCCAGGAGGAGGGGTGATAGTCAGGTGATTAGAGGGGGAGGGGAATGGGGAAACCAATAGCCAATCAGAGAGTGAGGGGCGTGGTCACGTAATCAGCTCTAAGCCAATCAGAGCGCTGTTCCCGAACGTTAGGGCCACTACTGGAGTGTGTCATGAAGCCGGGGGAGGGAAGTAACAGAGGAATCTGTCCCAACTAACCACCCCCTGCCCCCAACATGTGATGGAGTGTGTCATGAAGCCGGGGGAGGTAAGTAACAGAGGAATCTGTTACAACTAACCGCCCCCTCCCCCACTCCGACAATTCTAAGAGACGCTACTCTCACCAAACCCGATATTCGGCGTCGTGGTGCCTGATGACCTGTCGGAACGTGAGTTTTTCCACTCTGCTGACGATATTGTCGTCTGAAAGTCAACAAATGACTCTCGTTTTCCGCTTCTCGCGAGGAATCCCCCTGATGTCGCAATCCTTAATGCTTTTTCTGCGACGATAGGAGGTTAGGGGTGAAAACTCTCAAAGGAGATTGTTTTGTTGGAGATAGACTGTGA
Organism: Timema monikensis; assembly: GCA_902151445.1. Taxonomy (NCBI): domain Eukaryota; kingdom Metazoa; phylum Arthropoda; class Insecta; order Phasmatodea; family Timematidae; genus Timema; species Timema monikensis. Next base: position 19,281 of record CABFVZ010002689.1, on the reverse strand, counting down.
ACGTTGTTAAGTGATGTCCTTCTCTTTGGTCCTGTTGCCTTGGAGGGGAGTCTGGGGGAAATAGTGTCTTAAAGAGTGGCAGGACTTGAGCCACTGCAACAGACTGGACTGAAGGTGTTTCTTCCTAAATGTCCCCACAACTCTCCCTCCACGAAAATGCTGATATATTTCCTCTAAATTTGATTTATATTTCATTGTTCATCCTGACATTTACTATCTCGAGTTTGCAAAACCTGTCGAATGAAACATTCAAACCCTTTCCTTTATCAAAACTGATTTTTTTAATGCCACTATATTTTATTGTGTTTTTTTTTTTTTTTTAACATTTTCGAAAATCTAATTTTAAACCAATCGACCGAATCTGGATGAAATAGGTTGAAAGAGCAGTCGAGGGCAGAGGGGTGTAAGGAAATTGGATCAATTCAGCCCCCCAGTCCCCTTTCCTTGTCCCATAACCTCGTGCTCCTTTACGACTTGGAATAATGGAACGAAGCCCAGGAAAACGCAGCTTCTTTTTACAACCCCCAGTTTATAGTTTATACCATGTGCATGTCTTTATCATGAGAATAATTCTCTAGCCTCCATATATATTCCTACAGAGAGGCTCTCCATTACTTCACAAGTATATTCGTGCAGAGAGGCTCTTTATTACTTCACAAGTATATTCGTTGCAGAGAGGCTCTCCATTACTTCACAAGTATATTCGTGCAGAGAGGCTCTCCATTACTTCACAAGTATATTCGTGCAGAGAGGCTCTTTATTACTTCACAAGTATATTCGTGCAGAGAGGCTCTTTATTACTTCACAAGTATATTCGTGCAGAGAGGCTCTCCATTACTTTACAAGTATATGCGTGCAGAGAGGCTCTCCATTACTTCACAAGTATATTCCTGAGGAGAGGTTCTTCATTACTTCACAAACATATTCCTACAGAGAGGCTCTTTATTACTTCACAAGTATATTCCTGCAGAGAGGCTCTTTATTACCTCACAAGTATATTCCTACAGAGAGGCTCTTTATTACTTCACAAGTATATTCGTGCAGGGAGTCTCTCCATTACTTCACAAGTATATTCGTGCAGAGAGGCTCTCCATTACTTCACAAGTATATTCCTACAGAGAGGCTATTTATTACTTCACAAGTATATTCCTGCAGAGAGGCTCTTTATTACTTCACAAGTATATTCCTACAGAGAGGCTCTTTATTACTTCACAAGTATATTCGTGCAGAGAGGCTTTCCATTACTTCACAAGTATATTCCTGCAGAGAGGCTCTTTATTACTACACAAGTATATTCCTACAGAGATGCTCTTTATTACTTCACAAGTATATTCGTGCAGAGAGGCTCTCCATTACTTCACAAGTATATTCGTGCAGAAAGGCTTTCCATTACTTCACAAGTATATTCCTGCAGAGAGGCTCTTTATTACTACACAAGTATATTCCTACAGAGAGGCTCTTTATTACTTCACAAGTATATTCGTGCAGAGAGGCTCTCCATTACTTCACAAGTATATTCGTGCAGAGAGGCTCTCCATTACTTCACAAGTATATTCGTGCAGAGAGGCTCTCCATTACTTCACAAGTATATTCGTGCAGAGAGGCTCTCCATTACTTCACAAGTATATTCCTGCAGAGAGACTCTTTATTACTTCACAAGTATATTCCTGCAGAGATTTTTACTGCTGACTGATAATTGAAAATGTTATTCCAAACATCAACAGGCCTATATGGAAAAAAGTCACATTATTTATGTACTAAAGTATAGCCTATTATTAAGCTATTTCCCCACGGCTGCAGCACTCGAATAACTGCATCCTTTTATCTCATTGATTGCAGCTCTGCCAATAAAATAAAGATGGTCACAGCAATTCCCATTGGAATAGTGAATTTTACAATTCATTATATCCACTGTTAAATTAATAAACACATTCACAAGTCTTCTAACCAACGTGGTCAGACGTTCATTTAATTAGACCCCGTATCACACCCTGTACAGCCGCATACAAAACCATCTCCCGCACCTGACCCCACGACGGAATGAATAGAATAAATTATAATTTTAGGTGTCACACAATAAATAAAATAGTGTCTGAACTTTTATAAACATTTTTATGATTCTATAGATTTAGTTTTTTATTCATAATACTCCAATAAAATGGTGTGTTGATATTTATATATAATTATCCACGCTTATTGTTTAGTTTATTACCATATTGTAATTTTTCTAACTATCATGAACTAATTATTTACCAGTCATAAAAACAGTTCACCTTTATACTTTTAGACACCTTCATTTGATTAAATTGCTTAGTTGTATCTAATTTTTATATTCGATAAATAATCAATCACCTAATATTACAACTTAAACATGTTTACAATTTGAGTTATTTAAATATTTTACATTTAATAAAGCTTGTGACCTTAATAAGGTCTATTAGAATATTAAAAACAAAATTAGAAAACAAAAACAAATATATTTTCACACGTGACCATACATAAATCGTCCACATAGTAGGCGTGTGTGTGTTTTATTTTGGTTGAATCTGGCTGCAACTGGCTGGAGTCGCTATTGGCTACCGGATTCAACCTCCTACCCCCTTACCCTCCCTCTCTGACCTCTCATACATTCAAAAGTACACTCCCCTGCCCTCGCTCTCACATTAACACGATGGACCTATCGGCCCGTTTGTTGGTAAGTGAACCGGGGGGAATATTGTATTATTATTATTATTATTATTATTATTATTATTATTAGCACCGCGTCTTACTACCCGTTCGGGTTATACGCACTTACGCTAATGTGTAATGGTAGGGTGATTGTGAGATGAAATGGAGGACCCACAGTTTAACGTGGAATCCGAACCACGGTGGAGGCCTGGCATTCCCCACATTCACAAGATGTCTTGTCAAAGGTGAAGGAAGGGTTTGGAAATCAGATAAATCTGTGCCGGGACCGAGGATTGAACCCCGGCCGCCAGCATAGAAGTCCGACACCTTACCCCTAGACCGCCAGGTCACCTGGAATATTGTAACAAGTAGGGAGGGAGATGAAGGGAATGGTAGTGATGTGTGATATGGTGGGAGTAAACCGGCAGCAACTGGATAGGTAGTTTAGAAAATTTGCACTAGTAGCGCACCTAGCAAATGTGTGCTCATATTTCATCTAAAGTATTGTGTGAGGTTAAGGACGGTGCCTACCTGTGACGTCATGGCAGGTCAAAGAGAGGATGTCCCATGTTTTAAATTTACGTTGTATTCAGGGAGTTTTAAAGATATAACTTTAAAACGAAAAACATACATTCTCAAGTAATTCTAAAAATATACATATATTGTCACAAAATGATTATTTCTATCTTGGGGTGGTTTTTTGTAAAGGTTTTTTTCTATAAATCCTCTACAACTTAGACTATTTGTCTTGATCACGAAAATGTCCTGTAGGAGTCTTCCTGCCAGGATGTTGATTAAAAATGGCCATGGTAGCAAATGTATATATAGAAAATAAAACAAGAAAAATGTAATTTTAAAAAGAAAGTCAATGTTTTCAAGGCGCATATAATAGAGTGAGTGTGTAAAATCGTCAGAGGAAGAGGGGAATTGTTATTATCCTGTAAACAAAAGGCCTTTCGGGGCTATCTGCTCAGTTTCTTCCCTCTCTTTCTATTTCGTACATTGGTGTCAAAGTGTGATAGTGCTTAGACTGCTTGGACTGCTTAGGTGAGTAAAGTTAAGATGCAACCCGATTCGTAAAATAACTTGGAAATCTCCCGGTAAATAACGTTGCTAAGGGCTAGACTTGTTTCGTTTAGAAACCTGGTCTATCTCCCTTTCCAATAAATTGTAAGTGAACGTTAGGGGGTCTGGTCGCCGTGTTTCTCACAGAACGAGATTAGGATAAGTATACCAAGATCTTGGTAGCAAGCCAATTTTGGAAGGCCTATCATCTTATCCAAATACTACAACACAGTAGGATTGTGGTACGAAATAAGGTCTGCTAGAACGTACTTCCAACCGTCTGTGGGTGCATCTTAGGGACACTGTCTACTTGATCAGCTGGAGCAGGCTGCATCCCTACTTGAAACCTTTCTCTCTCCAAAAGTTTGTTACCACCCCTTCTCGGTATCAAAGCTTGGGACTCTAAGACAAGTTATGTTCCTGGCATTTAATTTACAACACTTTAGATAAATATTAATTAGTAATTAATTGCTACCATTCCTGGTTCTAATATATTTATATATTTATTTACAAGTTTGACCGCTGGATAAAGTGTCCGTGTATTAGTC
>CABFVZ010002689.1:0-14962 GCA_902151445.1 Timema monikensis | reverse complement strand
AACAACCCCCCCCCCGCCTCCTCATTTGGACCGGGGTAATCTATTTTAATTTGGATGAAACTGCCTGTGGGTTTGCTCGCGATTTCAACAAATGCCTCTCGCTGCGGCGTAACAGTTGCCTGTCGGTAGATTTATATGTGGACCATCTCTATCCTCACCCCTTACTCCACACACACTGCCCTAATACCCGTACTGGATATCCGCATATTTACAATGATGAATTAGGGAGGAAAGGTACCCACATTTGCATGTAATGAAGTGCTAAACCTCTTAGAAAAAAACACCCTCAATACGCCCGGTATTTGAACTTGGACCTTTCCCCGGAAATTCAGGGTATTGTAAGCGCGATGTTGAAACCGCGTGACCATCGATATGTCAAGCCTGATATATTAGCACCTTCCCTTGCAGACTTATCTCGGTGCCAACGTGTACGACTTGCGTCAGTTCTATCCATGGCAGAATTATTTTAGTCTGCTTTTCCGGTGATGGGGGAGATCGGGGTTCGAATCCAGCCCGGGTGTACTGGGGTTTTTTAATCAAGAAAATGTTTACCTATTCTCCCTCCACGCAAATGTTGGCACATCTACAAAACTCGACCTTCCTCATTCCTAAGCACATTAAAGTAATTAATGTATATGTACTGCCCGGACGGTTAATAAGACGTGGTGGTAAAAAGAGTCTGCATTGCGTGACCTTTGAGGATAATCCTTTACATCCTCGGGCACTGGTCTCATCCTCTCCTTGGGAAGATAATACATTTATAAAACCTCGTTCCTCACTTCTCTCGTCATGTGTGGAGTGCTGACAGCTTCTGTCATTGTCTCCCCAACCCTCATTTCCGGGTGATAACAGTGGAGACAAGGTGGATGTCTAGAAGAGGGAGGTCATTGGCTGTCGAGAAGAGAGATGTCGTCATTGGATATTGAGAAGTAGGTCGCAGGGGATTTATCTTGACTTCCTTGATGTCTTAGAAACTGATTTAACGTGGGTCACAACATTAAGTGTCGACATTTCTGTGAAACGATCCAAACCTCCTTTTCTCCAAGCTTGTCTTGCCTCGCTCGATGTATTTTAATAAGTTAATCTGCTGGCGAGGTTTGGACCTAGATACTAACTGCTCCAGTGCGTGGAGAGGAGGGATTTCATTAAACGGCCGGTTCGTTCGTTTCTCCATATGACGCGTCATACATCAACTCACAAGTTTGTCACTTCAACATGACGTGCTAAAATTGAACTGGGCCCATGTCACATTTTTATTACTATTCTTTTTTACAATGATAATTCTCAAACGTTACTTTTCTCTCCATTTTAAAGACACTCTTTAGTTACTCGAAATATATCCAAATTTTGATATTAAATTAGAAAGCTTTTGATCATGTTATAATGGATACAAAGACATATTTGGGTGTGTGCGTGTGTGGCGGGGAATATCTACAGTTCGTATAGTTTTAATTTGCGGTCAAGTGGCCCTTTGGTAACACACGGTCAAGTGTCACAGTGGGAAAGAACCCCAAAGTATCACACTAAGGTTAACTAGCGAAAATAACAATCCAACGGTCCTGAACATTTTGAAATACATTTTAAAAAGGTTGAGTTTATCTCAACATTATCAAGCCATTATCAGTAATTATTATTATTATTATTATTAGCACCGCGTCTTACTACCCGTTCGGGTTATACGCACTTACGCTAATGTGTAATGGTAGGGTGATTGTGAGATGAAATAGAGGACCTACAGTTTAACGTGGAATCCGAACCACGGTGAAGGCCTGGCATTCCCCACATTCACAAGTAGTGATTAATAGATGTCTTGTCAGAGGTGAAGGAAGGGTTTGGTAATCAGATAAATCTGTGCCGGGACCGAGGATTGAACCCCGGCCGCCAGCACAGAAGTCTGACACCTTACCCCTAGACCACCAGGTCACCTTTATCAGTAATTGGCTATCTCTTAATTTTAGGTGACAAATAACGCTTTTTTTCTTTCTTTTTTTAGTGGGTAGATAAATATTTCACCAAATGATTTAGTTTCATTAAATTGATACATCAACATTCCGTGGTTTCTCTTTTATTTGTCGAGTTTTCCCACCACATATATTATGTAAACCAGTCGAGTATTTTTACTGAAAGGGTCAAATCTATTTTCAAAACATCCGGAGAAATTTATTCCACTAAGCTGCAGATAAACTCGTGGGAATTTATGTAAATACTTGTCAATTAATTTAAAAATTGGCCGCTGTTCGGTTGATAATTGAACATTGGCGTCCTTGCAGTCTGATTTAGGATGGAATTTAAAAATTAATTATTCCATTAGAGAAATAACTGTTTATTCTACTTGTATCATAGAAATAGTTTTAGGGTTCCCACATGACATATTTGAGACGAATATAGTTCTCGATAGTATATTTGACAATATTATTTTCTAAAATATTTTATGAGTCTTCACATATATTTATATTTTTTTATTTTTGTCCCTCTAAAATCTATCATTCTTTTGGTACAAGTATTTTTTTATCCCCGCGTCTTACTACCGGTTCAGGTAATACGTATATATGATAATTACTTTAATAGGGTACGGATGAGGAAGGAAGAATCTTAGAGGTAAACTAACCGTATTTGCGTGGAAGTAGAGTGGAAAACCATCGATGAAAAACCACTTTCAGTAGACCAGATGGGGATTTGAACCCAGATCTCCCCGTCATCAGCAGGCCAGCCTAACACGAGAGTGACGCCTTAGACCATTTGGCCACTGAAGTGGGTAGTATAAGAATGTATTTACTTTTATATGTAATACTAACAAGACATTGAATTTTGTAAGCTTAAATGAGAAAGACAGTGGTGTGTCGAGGGATCTAAGGTTAGCAGAGTTCATTCAAACTGTACCTGTGAGTTCTCATCATTCATCTCCTATGTATACATACATACATACATACATACATATATTCCCATGTATGACTGGTTGGNGGGGGGGGGGGGGGGGGGGCATATCACACACTGCAGAAAGTCGACAACATTTGCCGGAAAATGCCACTACTGTTGACCGGTCCAGAGTAGAGCTTGCCAGTTGAGCCCGCTGGCACTAAGATAACGGTTATACTCTAGTCCAGTGATTCCCAAACTTTATAAATCGCGGAGCACTTTTAAGGATAAAAATCCGTCACGGAGCACTATCATTGCCCTGATGCCAAAGGCATGTATGTAGATTTTTTGCTGTTTTTACCTAACTGGACTTTTAAAAGTTTTTTTGTCGATATTTTATCAAATAGCAAAAGCACTAATTATTTTTTGAGTTCTAAATAATTTAAATTTTGAACTTAACTTATTTTTCCCATTGAAAGTCATTGAAAATTTTAACTTTAACATTGTTTTCCCAAAACATCAATTTTGCATGTACATGTATTTGTCATAAGGGCACCTACATAGGTTCAAAATCTAATGATAGTATTCACATTGGAAACGCATTTTTAAGCATTTGGGCATGTTAAACATGTTGCATTTTTCAAGCGTCACTTTTGTATCAATCTGGGAGACTGTAAATAGTTTTGTTTGAATAACACCTAGCTTGGTTTCGCAATACTTTAAAAATACCCTATTTATTAATCTTTTAACTAATTACCATGCATTAGCCAGAAACTTAACTAAATTGTATTCAATTAACATATTTTTATTTTTTATTTTTACATAAGCTTTGCTATTCGTCGTCAGGGAGACGTTTTGTAAATCTCGTATATGAACCATTGTTTAGTTTTAAGAGGGTACATTTTATTATTAGATTATAAGTGACATGTCTCAATTTAACACGGGCCCAGTTCATTAAAGCACCCAGGTTCTCAGAAAGTCTGATTATGTATTTATCCAACAATCTCCTGTTGTGTTCCTGTAATACACCCTCCCCCCTTTTTTTAATTTTCAGTTCCTATATGACACCTGGTGGTCCCGAGATCAGTGATGGTATCTCCCGGCGATCACTGATTAGGGTGAACACTTTGACGTCGTCACACAATATATAAATACAATCTCTGTACACCCTGGTGTTGGTTCACTCTAGGATAGGGTGTAGGGTAGGGTGTTTACACCACAGGCCGCAACTTGCAATACATTGAGCCTAATAGCTATTCGTCTTCTATCAGAATAGAGTCCTTTTGGCATTCATCCTAATTGAATAACCTTAAGTAGATTTTTTATTAGAATATATAGTTCTAAAAACCGAGAGGGTGTAAAATCCATGTGTTGTGAACATATCAACTCCTTTCTTCTATAAGGAAAATACATCACTGGGCATGTGATATAAGCGTCAATCTCCTCTGTAAGGGATCACTGATGTCATTGAGGTTGGGGCTCAGATCCCGACTGGATACATTGAGGATATTTTCCCTCTCGACATTTCCTCTCAATTTCACCCTACTCTTCCGTCCCCCATCACTGTAGACATGCACAGTCAGGACGGGTGGTAAGACAGGGCGCATATAAACAACTAACGTTGAAATAGACTCGTACTCTAAAGTGACAAAAATAAACTGCAATCGAGCCATATCTACCTAACGTCCGCCGTCTCTTGGCGAATATAGTGCCAACTTTGGTGAATGGAGGGTATCATGTAGTCAACACAACGAATCCTCCAGCCGTATATTTCATCTGTCCTCACGAGGATTGAGGATTGTTCGCTATTGAATCATACCACCACTTTATGGGAATAATATATTCGACTCTAAGACGCCTTCGGTTGTAAGACGCACCTTAATGTTTCAGTACCATCAACAACAAGAAAAAGCAATCTTATATCTAAGAAATATTTGTATTGCAGAATTCAATACAAGTAGTACCTAGTTTATCAGTAGGTGGTTTCACTTCCTGCTTTATCAATATCAGTCTAATTCTTCTGAGCAGTCTTTATCGCTATTCTCCCACAATACCTCCTCTTCTGAGCAGTCTTTATCGCTATTCTCCCACAATACCTCCTCTTCTGAGCAGTCTTTATCGCCATTTTCCCACAATACCTCCTCTTCTGAGCAGTCTTTATCGCTATTCTCCCACAATACCTCCTCTTCTGAGCAGTCTTTAACGCTATTCTCCCACAATACCTCCTCTTCTGAGCAGTCTTTATCGCTATTCTCCCACATTACCTCCTCTTCTGAGCAGTCTTTATCGCTATTCTCCCACAATACCTCCTCTTCTGAACCATAGAGTGTGTTGGTGATGCAACATGTTTAAATGAATGCTGCACTATTCTTTCTAGGATTATCTTCCAAGCTTTTGACACCCATTTTGTCAATTTTGATACGGGCGCTTTCTTAATTTTTCAGGAATGTGTCAACGGAAGGTTGTCAGACAACAGCCAGGATTCATATTCCTTTTTCAAGTAATCCTTAAATAGTCAAACATGGAGGTGGGGCGTCCGCGTGAAAACAAAACGTGTGGTGCCGTGTGCAAAGCGCGGGAAAAATAGAAAAAACTGCGATTCTAAGACGCACCCCGGCTTATAGATGTTTAGATTACATAAAAAGTGCGTCTTGGAATTGAAAATATATGGTATGTTGATATGATTTATCATTAGATTAAAATTGAAATCAATCAAGTAATACCAATTAATTATTTATTTAACGTCGTCCTTGTTCTGAACAAGATGAATATAGAGAGTTGGGCTGAGCATGACTGACCCTAGATAGTACCCGGAACGGAATGTTCCCTTGTGACGTACACACGCCCGGCGACTACCAAGATAGTGACGAATCACGCTTTTCAAAAGGTATATCTAAAAAGTATTAACTTCGAGGACACTCCTTAAATAACGGGCTGGAGCCGTCCTTTGTGTCCATCCATTTCTTGTTTTCGGAGATTTCACCTGGTTGACTGATACGGATAGAGACAAAGGATGTTGTACCACGTAGACACTCACTGCTAAATATACTGTTAAAATAATATTAAAGAGGTAATCATTACAGGCGGATATGTTTTATATTCAAAGATTTGAGATTTTTTTTTACCATTCCTAAAAAAGTGTCGGACTTCTGTGCTGCGGTCCGGGGTTCAATCCTCGGTCCTGGCACAGATTTATCTGATTGCCAAACCCTTCCTTCACCTCTGACAAGACGTGTATTAATCACAACTTGTGAATGTGAGGAATGCCAGGCCTCCACCGTGGTTCGGATCCCACGTTAAACTGTAGGTCCTCCATTTCATCTCACAATCACCCTACCATTACACATTAGCGTAAGTGCGTATAACCCAAACGGGTAGTAAGACGCGGTGCTAACAAACAAATATTAGCCTAGGGGCTGGGTATAAATAGTTACTTCATTCAGAATCATTTTTCGAAATCTCACAACAGAAGGAAAAGACTCTTATGAAACCGGGATTATTTTTTTTCAGCAAAACTGGAGATTATTGTTTTTGAATGATATTCTCTAATTTGAATGTGCTCCTTGGTGTGTGAGGTATGTTGCCCGCTCCACACTTGAAGGAGTGAGGTATGTTGCCCGCTCCACACTTGAAGGAGTGAGGTATGTTGCCCGCTCCACACTTGAAGGAGTGAGGTATAATAACTCGTTTACCTGTGGACACAAGCGGACCATTTCATTCATCATTATCATCATCCAACTCTCAAAAATAAAATAAAATGAAGATTTTCACTGCCAATCAATCACATTACTCGACTGTTTTATGTCTGTCGCCTTCTCTCTTTGAATCCCCTTTCCTCCTCCTTTGCTCTCCCATTTCGATTCCAGCATCGTACTGTTCCTTGTCTACCCACCAGCACGTTCCCTTTCCTTCCTCCTCCGAGATTCAAACCCTCAACTCCCCGTTATTGGCAAACCAAACTAGACGATCCTCACGCTTAGTCTGCGTGCCCACCGATGTGGGTTGTTGAAATATCTATTGTTGCTCTTTCTGGAACGCTTGGCGTGTCTTGTCACAGAGGTAGTACTATCCAATCTTTGTAGAAAGGGCCGTTTAGAAAATATAAGCATATTTTGATGTGGTCAACTTTGATAACATATTAATATATGATTATTACTATTATTATTATTGATAATATCTATCAAAAGTGACAGCTGCAGATTACATGACTTGACGTATGAACACGCGACATTTGATCTAGTAACGGTTCAAACTGTCACTGACAGATTAGGTTTACCCTATACAAATTGGACTGTATCTCAGATGGAACTACAATTTTCACTAGCTCTGTATATTTTGTATTTAATTTAGAAATTTCAGCTCCTCGGGGCAGGGGGGGTTAGGAGGGATACCGCCCCCACTCAATAACCGCAGGAGTCTGACCCCCTTACCCCCTGGCCTTACTAAGCCCCCACGTAGCATATACACTTCCGGGGGAAACTGACTTGACATCTTGTGTGCAGAGTTTGTAAAACATGGCCGCCAGTAAGGGGCTAATCCCCCCCCCCCCTCTCCTGAAGCGTTGTTTTTGGTACCGGAAAGAGCCCCTCCTGTAAGCGGATCCAAATATTGGTGAGATAACTTTGGCCAGACTTATTCCCCGCGATAACGGAATACAACATTTTACACTTAAGGGGAAGCTTTCCATTCATTGTTCTCGATGACCTGATTACGTTTTCCATGAAATTATATTATTTGCTCAATCGCTTTTGGGACCTACTGAGTATAGTAAGTGGCCGTGCCATACTGATATCTTGACTGGTGAATATTCATTTGAAATTCCGTAGGAGTGAATCGAACCTGTGATCCTGATAGTCTATGGCTACATTTGACTATGTGGGGTACCTTCATAAGAATGGTCACACCCGCGTGCTCACGGACTGTTCGAAACAAAGCCTTCAACTGTTTAGCTACCATCGTGAAATATCTCCCTGGCTCACAGCACTAATTACATTTTAATATGTCATTAGTGCCCAATAAAATCAACTTGAATGCGGTTAACCTGAACACTAACACTCTCTTTGCGAGCTTTTCTGGCTTAAAGAACAGTTATATATGTTAGTTACGGTTATATCCGCATCTGACTATTATATTCATTAAATTGAAAATTTACGCCAATACTCTAACCACTGAGCTATCCAGGAGTTGTCCCGTGCCATTGGCAGCATAAAGCCCTCACGAGTCCAAGATGTTTGAGATATATGACAGCTCGTCATCTTAGTTGATCACTCATATGTAGCTGACGATATACACACGTCCATCACAGACTCATGCTTTAAAATGTGAGTTAAGAATGACTCTGGGCACGGGATGACTCCTGGATAGCTCAGTGGTTAGAGCATTTGAATACCAAGCCAAAGGTTCTGGGTTCGATTCCCGTGTTCAAGTGTCATTTTTCAATTTAAAGAACCCATTAATCCAACTCAGTTAAATATATTAATTTGTTGTTCTTAAAATTGAACACATTATTACTAAGTACTTTTTCAAAATTTAGTCATCTAAAACTTTAATGTCCATGCAGTTGTGATAACTCTACCCCAACCATTTATACTACAGGTACTACAGTAGAAGTAGACATTTAAAAGCTCATTTCCTAATTCGGTAATCTATCGTGTGTTATTTCAGGCTTAGTAATCATAGCCCTAGCCATAATTTTATAAAATTACAACAACAACAAATTTTTAAACCTTATAAAAATTTAGCCATTCCAAGTTATTTTATTTTCTTAATTATTTAGAATGTAAAATTTAATTCATTGCTCCGTAATCCGTACTTGATTAACTAAACATTTCACCTAACCATAACTGTTCCAAGGGATATGGAAAAAAAATCGCACTATACAAAATTTGAACTAACCATTTGTGGGTATTTACAACCCTGACACACAATAAATCGATAACCTCAAATTAATATGCTACATATATTTAAAAAATATATAAAATACCCATACAAAATAACAAGGAAAATTTAAACACACAATATTAAAGCCTTAAAAGATTAACACATATATATATATATATCACACAGAAGCGACGAAAGCCGGCCCAACAGTCAGTCACATCCTCCACAACCTGAACAGCTGATAAGGCGCGGTGCTAAAACAACTCGTACATAGGCTTCGAACTATCCAAATATTTCCTGATAAAACCCGAAATAAAGGTTTTTTTTACCATTGATTTGAATATAAATATTTTCAGCGGGAATTATGATGGGTTCGAACTATACATTTATGTGGGTTAGCCAGATTATAATGTACTTTCTTTTTATTTTACACTACAGTATAATAATTCGATTATAATAATGTTTAATTCTACGTTACTGTGTAATTATAGTAAATTAATAAGATTAATTTAAATATGCTTGAACGGGCACAAACCCCAGAGCGTGTAAATCACTGTTTGGTGATTAAAACACCTTAACTTTAACTTGCAGATGCAGCCATCCCGCCTTAACTCGCCGTCAGCTTATAATATTTCTGGACCAATGGAACAGAGCATTTGATAATTGTAATTATTGATTGACTCAGTGAATCCAGGTAATTTTCAACTCACCTGTTTTGCATCTCGTCTGACTGTCTTTTCCAAATGCGGAGACCAATCTTAATAAAAGTTGACATACATTTTCTGAACCTAATGCCTCATGACGTATGCGTATATTAATGTGTTTTAATATATATTGTGAGACTGACGTTTTAAAACACGCGAGTAACGGTTATTCTCTATGAGTATAATATACTTTGGTATATAATATTAATTTTTTTCTGTCTAACTAATGTCATCAAGGAAACATATAATCTTTTAATACAAGGCGAAATTATAGGACATATTCAAACTTGAAACCCAAGGAGAAAGTATATGAGATATTCCAACTTGAAATCCAAGAAGAAAGTATAGAATATATTCAAACTTGAAATCCAAGGAGAAAGTAGATGAGATATTCCAACTTGAAATCCAAGAAGAAAGTATAGAATATATTCAAACTTGAAATCCAAGGAGAACGTATAGGAGATATTACAATTTGAAACCAAGGAGAAAGTATATGAGATATTCCAACTTGAAATCCAAAAAAAAAGTATAGGAGATATTCCAAATTGAAATCCAAGGAGAAAGTATAGGAGATATTCAAACTTGAAACACAAGGAGAACGTATAGGATAGGATATATTCCAACTTGAAATCCAAGGAGAACGTATAGGAGATACTTCAACTTGAAATCCAAGGAGAAAGTATAAGAAATAATTATTTTAACTTGAAATCCAAGGAGAAAGTATAGAAGATATTCCAACTTGAAATCCAAGGAGACATACTAAGACTTTAGTAACGATAATAACATGGCCTAATTCTTAACCTGATTTAATCACCATGTTTTAAAGAAGGGAGTGAGGTCTATTGTTCAAAGAACTAATAGCTAAGTAATAAGTAAGTTAATAAATATGATATAATTATTGAAATAACTAAAAGTAAACTTGCTAAAACAAATTTACAATCATTTTAATATTTCTATGCCAAATATCATCTTTCTGTTAAGTTTTCCTACCGATGAAGATGTTATTTGGTATTGTAATATTAAATTGTTTGTAAATATGTGTTGATTTTTTTTTACTTTTATTAGTGCTTCAGTTTATACATTTCTATCATGTTTGTTTAATGTTATACAAGCACGTGTTTCATGTTCTTTATTTACTACATTAGTTATTAAAAAATAAGATATATATATATATATATATATACACTTTTTATTTTTTTTATTTTGTGTTTCGTTTGTCCGCTTCAAACAAGAGATATTTTCTTTTGAAATGGTTGGACAGAGAAAATGCTTCTCTCCTTCTAACTACATTTAAAATATGATCCAGACCGTGAAAATAAGCTTATATGCATTTGCGAGAGTCACAGAGAATTCCTCTTCCAAAGGAAATTATATTATTTTCTTCCGTGTGGGGGATTTGCAAGAAGGATGGTAGGATGGATTTAAAATATATTTTTTAAACAAGAGGAGAGAATATAGCCGTTAACTTCCCTGGTTGAAATGTTAAACGAAGCGTTCTTAAGGGTTCTAGTTAAACATGGCCCATGTCATAGTCAGACTTAGTGCGGTGGTGTACTAAATACAATACAACCCATACCTGGACCACAGTGGAATGGGCGAGCTCGAATAGGAAACTGCCCCATTAGACTTGGTTGACAATCCGACATGTTTAGTTTGATTATTATTTCTGTAGAGAAGGCGTGTTGAGCTCGACTGCTGAGGACGGGGAGATCGAGGTTCGAATCTCGGTCGGGTGAACTGTTTTTTTTCCTTTTCTAAATGGTTTTCCACTCTCCCTCCACGCAAATGCGGGTTCACTTCCTCTAATTCAACCTTTCCCAATTCCTAATCCATTAGCGTAATTAGTACTTAAAGCGTATAACCCGAACGGGTAGTAAGACGCGGTGCTAAATATTATAAAATATTATGTAGAGAAGGCTCCGAACCTATATTTTTCGAATTCGAATATTAAGCTATATTTTGAAACTTGGAACCAAATTCGAATGCTTGGATTTTTGAAAATGCTTAATTTAGCTTAGTGAAAATATTTAAAAGTACAATTTGGGAAGAAAATAAAGTTTACCGCTCAGTAGCGGTGACAAATGAACGCTAGTTTGATCATACTTGTCTATTTCCTTAGCACCGAGTCTTACTACCCGTTCGGGTTAGACGCCTATAAATACTAATTACACTAGCGTGTTAGATATTAGAAAGGTTTAATTTAGAGGAAGTGCACCCGCATTTGAGTGGAGGGATATTGGAGTACCATTTAGGGAAAAACCACCCTTAGTGCACCCGACAGGGATCGAACCCCGATATTCCTATCTTTGATAGTCTAGTTTAACACGCGAGTAGCGCATTAAACTATGCGGCCACTTAGCGAGTGTTTTCCGTTTAAAAAAAACAAATTTAGCCCTTTTTGAGTAGATTAATTATATTGTGTCCTGTTTTTAAAGTTGTTGTTTTCCCGATTAGACAATTCTATATATTTATTTTACCACTCGCTTGGAATCGTTATTTCGAGTCAAGGTCTTCATAATTGTGTTCGAGATACTCTTGTCAGATTTTTACGAATCTATAATCTCTAGAATACCTTGGGAACCAAGGATTTGAGGATTCAAGCAGTCCATATCTAGCTTTAATAAACCGTTACTATCTATTTATAGTTATAGTTATTTATAGTTATAAACCTGGGACCTGAAGGAGAAGACAAAGCATTGGTGGTTTAAATTCACTACAAAAGGAAGGTGTCTGCCGTAAGAGAGAACACCTAATAAAAACATATAACTTGATATATATTTTTTGCGCTGACCGGTAAAGACAGTATTAACATTTTGACCCCAAATGTCCTGCTTTCACTTGGATACATCGAACTTTTATTTCGGTTGTGCTTGTACGTAGGTTCTTTTCCACCGGGGGTTGAACCCAGACCCACCTTGTCTTTGTCACACTGCGCTAACAAAGGGTGTATAAATATTACCCTCTATTAAATATACAGTTCCCGGCATAACAAACAGTATTTTATTGACGTGTGTCCTATATCTCTTGTAAGTGAGTGTACTTGAGGTGTGTGGTGTTCACTCTTGACAACAGCCTTGTGTGTTTGTTGGCTCAAGCTGAGGGTGCTGACTTATGGGGCAGAACCACAGTGTTCACTCTTGACAACAGCCTTGTGTGTTTGTTGGCTCAAGCTGAGGGTGCTGACTTAGGGGCAGAACCACACTAGCGCTCGCTATCCACTGGCTCTTTTTATTTTATTCAACGGGCACTTTTTGAAACAGCTGATTATATCAGCAAACAAATCATAGACTAACTTAAACCTAGAAAAGGCACAGCATCCAGGCCCCAGGCCGTTAATTAACTGTGAAAGGGTAAACCCACATTTCACTAATGATATGTTTTTAGGCCATGCTGGGAATTAAACCCAGAATCCTTAGCTTAGAAGACAGACACGCTACACTGAGCTAAGGTGTCGGACCAGTGTCAGTTGAAATAACTACATTTATATCAAAATATAGCTAACAATAATTGAAATAGTTTATATTGGGTGACCTGGCGGTCTAGAGGTAAGGTGTCGGATTTCTGTGCTGGCGGCCGGGGTTCACTCCTCGGTCCCGGCACAAATTTATCTGATTACCAAACTCTTCCTTCACCTCTGAAAAGACATCTTGTGAATGTGGGGAATGCCAGGCCTCCACCGTGGTTCGGATTCCACGTTAAACTGTGGGTCCTCCATTTCATCTCACAATCACCCTACCATTACACATTAGCGTAAGTGCGTATAACCCGAACGGGTAGTAAGACGCGGTGCTAATAATAATAATAATAATAATAATAATAATTGAAATACACCTTTTATCAAACACTCAGATCATATATATATATATATATATATATATTATATCTTCTTTGCTCAGCAGCAACGACGTCACCTATCCTATGAACTTGAAGCAAGGGTTTCATCTGAACTTGACGTACTTAAGCTGTTTGAGCACTTTCACACTTATATGACAACGCACTTAATAGAAAGAGAGGGAATAAAATGAGCAGTTCACCTTGCTAGGCCTCTTTTTTAACGGCTAATAACACTTCCCCTCTTCCCCTGATGAGTATAAACACTCGTAATACTATCTGCACCTGGAAAACATTGACTGGCATTTTGGCCCTTGTTCCCTATTCTAGATAGACATTTGCTGCCACTTGATTCTTAACCTACTTCCTGGCAGGGAGACTCCTTTACCGTGGATAGAACAAATAACCCGAGTTGGGCACCATTTAAAAATAAGTTTGTTAATTAAAACTACTCTAAGGTTTTTAGTTTTATTTGTTAAACGTTGCCAAATAAAACGTGAATACATCTTGTGACATCACATGTTTGTATCATAAAAATGGAGGGAAGAAGGATTCACAAGGAAGGCCAAGGGGTGGAAGAGACTTGGTCTGCTCTCCCACGTAACCCCCAACACATAATACATGTTAAACTTGTCGCTTCTTTCACACATGTTGTCACCCGCAGACGGTGCGCGGTGTTCTGGAAATCGAATTTTCAATGACAAGAGAAAGGGCTGGAAAGAGGGGGTGACAGGGATTCTTTTAGAACGTAGGGTGTTTGCTTAAAAATACTGGATGGTGGTGATTTGGTTTGGGGGTGAGGGGTGTATCCCGGCTTGCGTTAGCATTGACACCACGCGCACATTCCCTATCATATAAATAGCGAGTAAAATAGTCAATTAGCAGGTATTCTAATTGTTGTTATCACTGCGTCTTACTACCCATTCGGGCTATATCCTTGTATACTATTTGCGCTAAGGGTTCTAGGGATTAGGAAGGTTATATTAAGACAAAGTGTTTCGCATTTATGTGCAGAGAGGGTGGAAAACATTTGGGGCAAACCATCTTCAGTACAACTGACTGAGATTCGAACCTGGATCTCCCCATCATCGGCAGTATAGTCTACTGCGAGAGTAGCGCGTTAGACCATGCGGTCACCAAACTGGGTTGTTCTAAATTATAATGAGGCCATTTTAATAAAATAACAACCGGTGTAACATAATTCGCCCTGTCAACGTTGACCGTTTATCTTTGAGCATGTGGTCCATGGCATCATCTCGTCCTGTGATAAGATTCCCAGCCGATAAAGTACCGATAAGGTTGGTAAATGGTGTCCTCTCGTTTAAATTCTAGCTTTTTTTTCCCGTGGGAATTTAACTCAATACATATAAATAAATCAAATAGCTAAAGCTATTATTATTCTTTTAGTGATTATTACTCTATTTTGATATCATATTCTAAAAATTGAAAAATGACACCTGGGCACGGGTTCTCGGGTTCGATTCCCATGACCACGTGTCATTTTTTAATTTTCAGAATCAATAAATGTAGTTTAACTCACCATTGTTCTTAAATTTGAGCTACACAGGTTTGTTTATTTGTTGAGGTTCAATTTTCCGTGACCCTGACAATCCTTGAATAGTCATTAAACTTGTTTCTACGTTCCTTCACTTGAGGTACACCCTGTACTCTTGTTGTTTCGTATCTTCACT
>CABFVZ010002688.1:59600-105385 GCA_902151445.1 Timema monikensis | reverse complement strand
CCTACAGTTTAACGTGGAATCCGAACCACGGTGGAGGCCTGGCATTCCCCACATTCACAAGATGTCTTGTCAGAGGTGAAGGAAATATTAGTTAGAATTAACTTACAAGTTATACGCATATATATTGCGACCGTAAAAAAAATCTAGCCCCAAATGTTGTTGGATGTCAACGTCTCATGACCCCCCGAACCATAAAAAGTGGTTTTTGCAATGCCGTCTATCTATCTATGTCTGTTTAACCCTAAAATCAAGAGTAGATTAATAAAAATCGAAAAGAGAAAAAATCGAATTTCTCAAAATCGACTCTAACGATTTTGATTAAAATTTGTATTTATCTAGGCGTTTATTGAGATCACAAATAAAATTGCTATTTTCATTTTCCTATGAAAATGACTTTTAGAGTACGTTACAGAAGCGGATATTTACGCATCTCTGCAACTATTTGATATACTAACTAAATAACTTATACCAAAATTGTAGTACTATTAAAAATAAAAAATAAATTTATTTGAAATATATTTTTTATAAAACTAACAATTTCTGAGATATTGGCAAATATGCTAATACAATTTTGTGAGTTTTAGTTGTAAAGAGATACTACTCAAGTTTTAACACAATAGTTCTCCAATGCCATAGAGTAATTAAATATAAGTAGGTCTTTCAAAAAGTTTGTTATTTTTCCTTAAACCTCTTAGGAGATATGTTTGTACAACAATGATCTATCTCCTATATTTTAGAATCAATATTCAATATTTACATTTGTTAATGGTCAATTTATAAATGACGAATTTAATATCATTGTGATGACATGAAGATGTGTAACATCTAATAAAATTTAGAAAATTGTAACCGGAAGTCAAAATTTTAATACGAAGTGTTGACCCTTGTGGACCCAATATAGATCTTTTTTATTGGTCTGACCATACAAATGATGACATTAATTCTTTAGAAATAAAATTATAATATTTAAAACTGGGACTCAAAAAATGTTTTACATAGGTATAGTGCAATTTATGCTTAAGTTTGCTAGTGTATACTATTTCGTTTCACATAATTATATTACGAATTTTGAATAAATTCTCCATTTTTAAACAATAAAGCGAGAAAGTCCGTGTGGAGTGACGTACCATTTATTTAATAATGGGAAAGGGGGAGGAGGAGGTGGTGATTACTCTCCTAAACCTCCATTTGTGTAGGTCATTAACAACTATATATATATATATGTTTAGGAGATCCTGGTTCGATTATGGGTGGCGCTCATGAATTTATTTACCATTAATTGTTTAGTCCACATATAGACATTCGGCAATTCAAGTACTGTCGTAGCTTAAGTAGTTCCTAAATCGTGTTATTATAATAATTTGTCTGATTATAAAGTGCAAATTAAATATCTCGATGAATAAAAAATAGTAATTTACATTAGCATTGACATCCATCCCACTTTAACGTCGGCACCACGAAATAATTCAATAATAAGTAAAGAGAATATGCTTGGTTGTCGCTACTTACGCTAATAAGTCACCAGAATTCGAGGTGACAGGAGGGTAATGCTATAGGAGGTGAGGGGGTGAACTAATGAGGGAGTTCATTAGACACTAAAGGCTCTTCAGGAATGTGGACTTTCATCAACTTTTTTTTCTCCTGCACTTTGTATATAATTTAACACTGCTTCTTGAAGGGAGAGAGTTTTTTTTTCTGTTACATTTTACCCTCATACTTCGCTTCTACTTCATCCTCTCACTCACCTTATTTCTTTCACACGCTTCTTTATACCTCTTATCCTTTCGTACCTTAACGGATCAGGCATTTTACCGTGGTCTCGTCTCTAATACCCGCAGGAAAAAATTTGTTGTTGTTGTACTGTTAATAAGTAAGAACAATTAAACTTTCAGCATAACCTTCACTAAACATCGGGAGCTGTGATTGTAAACACAGAAGGTCACGCACGTAATGTTATAGCTCTATCTTTCTCTCATTGCATGTATGTATGTGAGAGAGGGGCGGAGGGGGGTAATCTAGTGTCTTGCACATATGATCAATGTTTTCTTATTTGATTCAGTACAAACCAACTATTTGCACATCACGTCAGTGGGTACGCGGTCTAAATGTAAAGTTCATATTGTGAAGGGAAGAATAAAGTTTGAATCCTAGGCCCGGATGTACTTAAGGTGGTTTCCCACGATAATGGGGGTACATTTCCTAAAGTTCTACAACCCTTTCCACCACCTCATCACCACATACACACTCTCATGTACAAACTTTAATGGTGCTAGACGGCGCTGAAGTGCGGTGCATCAAATTGATTTTTTTTTCCTCCGCTGTCGTCATTCGTATTGTGACCTTGACTTTATACGTGTGGCACAGGGAATTTCACGGATTCTAAGATGGTTGACATGTAATGGTGCTGGGGAATCATTGAAAATGTACGGCAATCAATGCGTCGACGCTGTTAGTTATGTATTACTTTTGGCGATCCCTCCTTTGAGCAACTGTTATAAATAAAACAGGTGTTTACACTTTCTGCCTTTCATTTATATACGAACAGCGCTCTCTATCCCCTAAGGGTGACGACTGCAGACATACATTCATTAACGGAAAAGGTTTATTTTAGTGTTCCCTATCTCCCATTAAAGTTTGTAGAGAACGTTTCGAATCATCCTGTGTATATATACAGAGTATATACATGGGTTTGTGTGTATGGTAAACATATATAATAGGGGTGGGTCGATTCTTAGGAAATGCACCCGCATTAGCGTGTAGAAGCGTGGGTAACAATGCACACTATATATAAATGCGTACAGCCTAAACAGGTAGTGAGATACGTTGGAAAAAAACAAACTATTACCGTGTGTTTACCGACTCTCATGGTGAATATTATCAAAAGACCAAACTATTATTGAAACATGTGCGTTTTTTGGTAACAGTACATCTCATATTTTTCAGTAATGTTTTGCGTACAGACGTATACACAGAAGAACTACTTATATGCTTACATAAGCAAATTGAAGAGCTCTTTGCTTGTCATTTGGTTTTAGTTTATTTTAGGTATTTTAAGTGCACTTTATGAACCGACTGTTTATATCAATATATATATATATATATATAACTTATAAGCTAGCTAACTTAAGTCTAGAACAGACACAACATCCATCCCATGGTCATTAAATGTGAACGGGGAAACCCTCATTTCACCAACTATACATTTTTCGGCCATGCCAGTAATCGTATCCGGGACCCTTAGCTTAGCAAAAAAACACGCTACCGACTGATCAAAGATGTCGGACATTTGCTTGTCTTTCAAACCAAAATAATATTGTTGATTGGAAAACCGCTTAAGGGAAATGGTTTTAATTAATTATACTTATATCCGCTTCGGTGGCCGCATGGTCTTAGGCATCACTCTCACAATGGGCTGGGCCACCTATGACAAGGTAACCGGGGTTTTAATCCTGGTCGGGTGTACTGAGGTTTTTTTCCCAATATGATTTTTCCATTATCCCTTATTGCAAATGCAGATACTCTTCCTCTAAATTTAACCTTGCTCATACTTAACCACTTAGCGTAATTTGTATATAGGCGTATAACCCATACTGGTAGTAAGACGCAGTGCTAAACATAATTTTATATAACCCACTTCAGCGAATGCATGGTCTAACGCGCTACTCTCGCAGTAGACTAGACTGCCGATTATGGGGAGACTGAGGTTCTAATCTCGTTTGGGCGTACTGAGGGTAGTTTTTTACAAAATAGTTTTACACTATCCTTCAACGCAAATTCTGATACATTTCCTATAACTATAACTTTTCTAATTCCTAAAACCCTTAGCGTAATTATCACCTACGCATATAACCCGAACGGTTAGTAGAACGCGGTGCTTAAAAAAAAGTGTGATCTCAACGAATCAGCTCCCCTCTCTCTTCATCCTTCCTTAGGATTTCTAAGGTTAATGTAATTCACTTGCATGTGACATGATTCTTTTATTAAGATTTGGTGGAGAAAAGTAACTTCCTTTACGTAAAGATATACCTGCAGTAAATGATATCTGCATCTATCATCTTGTCAAAGGATGGACCCGGTAGATTGGATCCTATCATTAACCTAAGATGGGAGATTTAAACTTAGGATTCATGATTCAAGATTAAAGATAAAAACTACTCGACAGTCTTGACTTTTTCTTATCCCAGCTTACATTCTAAAGTGAGAAACTGTTGCGCCGTTAGATTGGTAAAAAGGTTCCTATTGTGTTGCAGTCAGCTGGAAATTTAATCTCTTGGATACCACGTAACCAATTTTTTCGCGATCATTCCTTGGGGAGTTAAAATAAACTTTTGATGAAAATGCTATCATTTTAGATGTGAATCAATTCGCGATGGAAGGAAATTACTTTAGCATGTGGTACAGTCACAGAAAAGCTTCAAATGATAAGTTTTAGCTCAATACAAGTTTTTTAAAAAAATTAGTTGTGCTTAAAGTTAATATTCTGAACCAACCGATTATATCAACACACGACTTACAAGCTAACTTATTTCTAGAAGAGAAATACCACTCACCCGGTTAGAGGGCGTACTTAGCTAATGTGTTAGTTTCGTGTAGAGCCAGACTGCCGAGGACGGGGAGATTAAGGTTCTAATCTCTCTCAGGTGAACTAGGGGTGGTTTTTCCTAAATGATTTTCCACTCTCTCTCCACGCATATGAGGGTTCACCTCCTCTAAATTCAACCCTTCCAATTCCTAATCCCTTAGCGCAATTAGTACTTAGGCGTATAAACCGAACGGGTAGTAAGATGCGATGCTAAAATAAACCACTCAGTCCTTCAGCCTTTTAGTCATCATGGTGAAATACGAAGCACCAATTTCTCTAATGATAATTCTCTTAACTATATAGACGGACACTACCAACAGTTACCAATCTTGGCTATCAGACGGATTAGCTGTTAAAGGTCACCTTCTAGGCACAGCTCACGACTTAAAAAGATGTTTAACCTAGGACAGCCATACTAATTTTAAACACTCAACCCTAGCGCCAGGAATTTTTGTTCTAGATAAACCGTTACAAATAAAACTAAAATGTATTGGTCATTATTTAGAATCGAACTAAGGGTGCTTTAAACACGCTCTAACCACTCGAACACTACGATGGGCTGTTTATTTACCACGATAATATATGCACGATGAATTCGAACCAGAAATCAGATTAAAGTCCTGTTTTCTGCACTATTCATCCGACGACAGCAAGATTGAATTCAACAACAAAATTTTACTTAAATGTTAATGTTTTTTCATATTTTTATAATTTCTTAAATATAGTGAACTGGTCTCAGTTTCATGATTTTCAATTGAAGACCACAGAAAACTGTACGGCGAGGTGACGCCTTACCACCTGAATTATAGTTGGCTCACTGTAACTTGGCCTTTTATGACATATTAAAAATTACTAGAAACATTTTCGTTTTTATTAACCTCGCAAATATATTTTCCATGTATAACAAGTGGAGTTACCCGCTCTTGTGGCCGCATGGTCTAAGATGCTACTCTTGCAGTAGACTAGACTGCCAAAGACGGGGAGATCGAGATTCTAATCTCGGTTGGGTATACTAAGGGTGGGTTTCCAAAGTGGTTTTCCACTCTCCCTCCGTGAAAATGTGGGTACACTTCCTACAAAAATAAGTTTTCTAACCCCTGAAACCATTAGCGCAATTAGTAAATAGGCGGATAACCCGAACGGGTAGTAAGATGTGCTTTAAAAAAACAAGTGGAGTAAATTTAAAACAATTGCTTTTATTAATTTTCTACCTCCTAGAAATGTCCAAAGTTATCGTGAGCATATTATACCTACTTAAGGTAGGGATGTAGAAAACGCGTGAAAAGGCCAATGTTTCTGGCGTTTTTAGTAGCAAACCTTTTTTTGGCCCAAATAAATAAATTATTTCTCCAAATAAAAACGTAGAGTTTAATTTTCTTCACATGGTGATATCAACAGTTGTCGAATATCTGTCATGATCATAGCGTCATTATTTAACAAACTTTTTAAATCAAGAGAAAAAGTTGTCGATATATCTCATAACTTCCTTGAGAGATATTCAAGAACAGCTGATATCACCAATTCACCATGTGACGAAAATTAAGCTCTATATTTTCACTGTAAAAATAATGTATTTATTTTGATCAAAAATTTATGTTGATATAAAAACTACAAAAATATTGTCCTTAACACGTGTTAGATACACTCCCACCTTAAGCTACGTGTTATCATATGTAGATAATAATTTCCACACGTCCATTACAGACTCTGCCGTAAAATAAGAGTGAAGAATGTTCTTTGGCACTGAATGACTCATGGTCTTCTCAGTGGTAAAAACATTGGTGTATTTATCTAAACGTCCCGGGATCAATTCCCGTATTTAGATGTTATTTTTTCAATTTAAAGAATGTGATATTTTTGATGGTCAATAATGGTAACATTTTACTATATTATTGCACAGGTATTGATACTATCCATCAAATATTAAACCTACAAATAACATGACTTTACGTATGAATCCGTTAAAGTAGGTCTAGTAGTTTTTATAGCTGTATAATAAGGCTCTTTCTTTGAAAAATGTATTATGATAGTGGCGGATAGACTATAGCTATATCCTTATCCATGCTACGTAAAACGTGGCTGATTATTTTAAATGTATTTCCCTACTGCCGCTCTATATGTATTCACGGCGGTACTATTTGTAGTCATGAGACAGGAGTCGTGTGATATCTTCATCAGCGAACCTTGCGTTTTACCCAAATAGAGGTTTTTATATCTGCTGCATCCCCACGGTAGATTCTAAGCTTCTACTATAGGTATGCTGAATATGGTTGAAGATTATATTTTTAGAGGGTTCAGTTGTTTTTATTGAAGGAGAATTGAATGTTTATTTCTTGGTGTTTTTTTTAGTAGAGTGAAAATCGCCTCGTTAAACTTTATATTTTTCAATAAAATTTAATAGTTATTCTAGATTATTGTGGAGTAAGAATGAACTAAAGACCATAATATATGTCTCT
Organism: Timema monikensis; assembly: GCA_902151445.1. Lineage (NCBI taxonomy): Eukaryota > Metazoa > Arthropoda > Insecta > Phasmatodea > Timematidae > Timema > Timema monikensis. Next base: position 98,347 of record CABFVZ010002688.1, on the reverse strand, counting down.
GTGAAGTCACCGCTAAAGTAACATTCATACTCACCACATGTTTTACATTATTAGTTACCTTATTAAAGGGAATAAATTAGTTTTAAATAAACTGATAACAGTTTTATGCTTCCAAAAGTTAATTATGTTATCTCGACCCACTTATATTAAATGAAATGTTAAACTAAAGTTGAAAAATTAGATACTTTATGTTTTGTTTATTGAGTTTTTTTTAGCACCACGTTTGGGTTTTACCCTTATATACTAATTACTCTAATGGTTTTATGGATGAAGGAAGCTAGATTTATAGGAAGTGTATCCACATTTTCTAGGAAGGAGAGAGTATAAAACCGTCCTCAGTACACCCGAACTAGATTCGAACTTCGTTCTCCACGTCATCGGCAGTCTAGTCTTTTGCGATAGTAGCGCCTTAGAACACACTGTCACCGAAGCAGGTTTTTGAGTCTTTAAAAGTAGACTATTATATGAAATGGATGGCTTTCATGATAAATATTTGTTTTATTTGTCCGTAGCTTCCAAGCTCTGTTAACAAGTGGATTGGGTTGATATAAACATGTTCGATAGATATATGTTTAAAAATTAATACATCCATGTTTTAGTCTTGTTTGTCTTGGTCTTGAATGTTTATAGTTTGGGTTCCATCTATATTTATGATTGTTGCCAATGTTTATACTGAATTTTAAAATATTTTACACGGATATTATAATACACGACCAACAAACTTACTTAACCTAGAATATTGCACCATAAAACATCGATCACTTGAGACAAAATCGTTCATTTTTCTTAATGAGACCAACCTAAATGCGATTTTTTTTATGTAAAATATCTGGAATTGAATCAGGGACCTCTATACTAATTTAGTTGTCCTTCCTATCCACTCTCCTGATGCGATTCACTTGGAATGGTTTTCCTTACACTGTAGTTTTATATTCTATCTAGAAGCGAATAATGAAGCATTTCGTTAACATTTATCCCTCTCACTATATTCCAGATAGAGCTAGCTCGCTGATATAGCCCATTATGGCACTGTATTTAGTATTGTTAATGATCATAACACCAACGCAGGTGGTCAAGCCAAATAAGGTGTCAGTTTCGTTTAGCTTAGTTTGCCGTTTACCGGTCTGTTGACGTTCGAAACCCAGCCGGATCTATTGAGGTGCCTTTTCCCTGGATTGTGTTCTGCTTTCCCTCCGCACAAATTCGTGTACATTTCCTCGAACTCTACATCCCTACTACCTAATATACCTCATTAGTGACAATAATTGAATATCCCTAATGGATAGTGAAACATGAAGGAAGCAAATAAATAAATGATTCATCCATGTAACAAATCACAATTAAATCTGGGTGGACACTTAAAGTAAGCTACGAATCACGCGTGCCTAGCCTAATTTCTCACTCAAAGTGGGTTGGACAGCGCTAGAAGGCATATCGACGTGAATCCCTCGTCTATATCACTCAGCCTTCGCGAGAGAATTGCCACTCTCACGAACATTATTGAGGTTTGGTTGGAAGTCTGTGTTTTTTTCTCTCCCACATGGTTTCTTGCTACACGTCCTCCTGGCTATTCGTATTTAATTACACAAATTAAGTGATGAGGAAGGCTGAATATATAGGAAATGTACAGCATATTTGCGCGAAGGGAGAGTGGGAAACTAGTCTATATATACTATATACCAATATTATAAAGAGGAAAGATTTGATTTTTGTTGTTGTTGTTTGTAATGGATAAACTAAAAAACTACTGGACCGATTTTAAAGATTCTTTCACCAATATAAAGCTACATTATCAGCGAGTAACATAGGCTATATTTTATTTTGAAAATTTAATTTATTTTTCATAAAAATGTCAATAGTATATTATATAGTCGTTGGGGAAAAAAAAGTTGTTGAAGGGAAAGTGGGGTTGGTGAAAGGGGCCCCCCGCTAGGGGTGAGGAAAGAGGAATGAGATGAAAATAGGAGGGAGGATAAAAAGAGGAAGGGGGCTATACAGTGATGGTAGGACTGTATTTAAAATTAAAATAAGTAAAAAAAAGTTTTGTTTTTATATTGACATGATGGATGATTTGAAGCATTGTTTTACAGGATTCTTTACAATATTTTTTTACGGGGAAGGGGGCTAGTTAAGAAATAAATGAACTCAAATAACACTTAGCCAGGATTCGAAACACGACCTCACCGTCTCTGGCGAACCATATTAAACGGGCCTGACATTTAGTCCTCTTGCTCACAGGCTCTGGTCCTAGTCTAACGGTCTTCGGTAAGCAGGTAACTTTTATTTACCCTGGCGGGTGATAATGTGGCCATATAGCATAATTCATTTTAACCATCCCACTTCGATAGCCACATGATCTAACGTGCTACTCTCGTGTTAGACTGGACTGCTGAAGATGGGGAGATCGGGGTTAGATATCGGATGGGTGCACTGAGGTTGGTTTTTTTCTTAAATGTTTTTCCACTATCCCTACACGCGAATTCGGGTGAACTTCCTCTAAATTAAACCTTCATATTCCCTTCCACATTAGTATAATTAATACAAAGAAGTATAGTACGAATAGGTAACAAGACATTGTGCTAAAAAAAAAATGTTGAAAAATTACACCTGGACACGGGAATCAAACCCAGGACTTAGTACGCCAATTTTCTACCACTGAGCTATCTAGGATTCACCCCGTGTTCAGGGTAATTCTTCATTCATAATGTAAGGCCGAGTCTGTGATTGACATGTGGATGTATGTATTTTATAAGCTACGACACGGTAAGAACATGTAAGGTAAGTTTGCTACCTTTCAGAGTAAACTGAGTGTACCAGTCGAGTCTGTTGATATGCTTCATCTCCGGTGCAATCTCCCTGGCTATTGATCGCCAGCAAGCCTGATTGAATAAGAGCGGACATGTGGCGCCATAGGTGTTTCTCTCCCTTTGACCCACACACACGTACTGTGCATAAAACACGCATGGGTGGGCACGTGGACCAAAGTTCAGGTTCAGCTAGTCTGGTTCTCCAGTCACGAGGAGGATGGGGTTTCGACTGTAAGGAAAACCATCCTCTGTGAACCTCACCAGCAGAGTGGATAATAAAGACAACTAAATGAGTATATAAGTCCCTGATTCAAATCCAGGCATTTGCCATAAAAAAAATATTAGTATTTGCATTTAAGTTATATTTTATATTTAGCACCGCGTCTTACTACCCGTTCGGGTTATACGCTTTAAGTACTAATTACACTAATGGATTAGGAATTGGAAAGGTTGAATTAGAGGAAGTGAACCCGCATTTGCGTGGAGGTAGAGTGGAAAACCATTTAGGAAAAACCACCCCCAGTTCACCCGACCGAGATTCGAACCTCGATCTCCCCGTCCTCAGCAGTCGAGCTCAACACGACAAGTGAGTTAGCCAACTACGCCACCGAGGTGGGTTGCATTTAAGTTAATCCTATTAAGAAAATATAATGATTTTGTCTCAAGGGATAGGCTTTTTTTCGGTGCGATGTTCTAGGTTAAGTAAGTTTGTAGGTAGTGTGCTTTATTAGGGAGGGCGTTCGCTGCCTCGAGCTGTACTTATCTAATCTACGAATATATCCGTGTCTATGATGTCAGTTTAAAGACAGTGTTGCAGGCTGCAGTACTAATGCTGGCACACAAATAAAAATCTTAACAGTTTTAAACATTACTTGCATTAAACTTTAGTTTCAAACTCTAATTTGGAAGAAATGTTTTATCAAAGATATTACCTTTTTTTATTAAATGAATGTACGGTATGTTAAAGGTAGAAACATAACTGTAGATATCTCAATAAATGTTAATTCTGAGTAACATTACAGAATTTAAAGAAATATATTTATAGATATAGACTCTCTTTGCTCGTTGGGGGCTACGCTCCCAAACCCCCAGTGAGTTTTTTTTGCAAGCAGATATACCCTAATGTAATTCCAGTGCCGGTTTTTTGATAGGTGTTAACCGTTTAGCTACAAGAGACCTCCAAAGAAAGGTCCGCACCGACTTTAAAGTTGCTCCGCAATTTTGAAATTTTTTTTCGGGGATTAAAAATTAAAATTTTTAACTTTTTGGAATTTTCCCGTCGGTTACAGGCTAGAAGCTAGAAGTTTGCCAAATGTCATGTTTCTAACTCATCTGGAATGAGGTGGACATTAATGTCGGTGAGTGAGTGAGCCATGTGGCTTTATAGTAGTATAATAAGTCTCTGCGTGGCACAGTTGGCAGAGCACTCACTTTAAGCCAAAAGGCCTGATGTTTTAAACCCTATCTGAGCACTGCTTTCAAATTGATAGTTTTTTTAAAAAATATTTATTTTAGTTGTTTGATACAAATCTTTTAAATTCTTATTGTTTAATTGTTAATGTCTACTGAATTGGTGATAATAATCAATTGATTTTTTCTTAGTAAATTTTGTCAGTATAAAGTAATATGGAACTCTTCCTTGTGGTAGTAGAAATGTTCTTGGCCATTCCCATATTAGTTGAGATGTTTATTGATCTAGCGTTTACTTTATTAGCCTTGTTTTATAATAATGAGTACTAAAGTATGAATAAAATATGCTGATGCTATATGTCTTGCCCATTATAGATGACAAAATTTATTCGCTAATGGCACAGATTCGATAAAACAATTAGTTGCTTATGTAGCAGTGAGCAGTTAAAACTTTTAACAAATGGCTTTGACTTTGAAACACTCATTTAGACCCGAATCATGATAGGTATTTTTTTTTTCTTCACAGAGTGTATTTACATCCTCAGTAAAAGTCTCTTTTTAACACACTCATTATATTTCTCCTCAAATTGAGACGTCAAGAGAGTTGTTTTAGCACTAACTACCACAAAGGAAACGAAACGGTTGGATCTTACGCAACATTGAGAGGAAATGTATAATAAACGTTCTTAGTATTCCAGAGAAACTGAAATAGAAAGGAAAAATCTTTACTAATGTTTAAGTGCTAGTCATAAAATCTTTGACGAGTTGTTTTCCAAACTAGTTAATAATTCTGTTAGGATGATTTACGGTCAGTCATATCCGGTGGCTCGACAGACATGTATGGTGGAAAGCGATAAAAGAAAGGTTTGTTAAAATGATGATGTGGTAAATTGAATTTACTGTAACATCAACAATGATTGATTGTAGTGTTGGAGATTTGGGGTAACCCCCTACCCCCCCCCCNCCCCCCCCTCACCCCCGGTTCTTCTGTGAATGAGTATTTCGTGAATTAAAACACCCGCGCACCTATTTGTTGTTGGTTATTTTCAAACCGTATTTCCCGCCACCTGTGTGACTTTCGAGAACCGTGTGGGGAGGAATGACCACATGCATTATATAATGACACTGTTCACGCATTACTTTATTTTCAGGACACAGATGAGCACAGAGCAGTGGTATATAACAACCGCGCAATTTCCCTCCACTGGTGGGTAGTTAGACAAAGGCATTACACTCTTCTTTTCTGGATCGTTAGTGTTGGAGACGTCAGGGTTCGAATATTAGCTGGATGTAATAGTGGCTTATCCTAAAATGTTCCCGGCTCTCTCTCTACGTAAATGCGGGTACACTTCCTAAATGTATACCTTCCTCATACCTGCTTCTGTGGCCGCATGGTCTAAAGAGTCACTCTTACAATAGACTAGACTGCTAATGACGGGGAGATCTTGGTTTGAATCCCTGTCGATTGTACTAAGGATGTTTTTTCCTTAAAAAAACTCGCCGTTTACGAAAATGCAGGTAGGCCTACATTTCCTCTAAACCCCCTTTACTACCCAATGGTTGTAAATAAACGTATAGCCCGTACGAGTGGTAAGACGCGGTACACAAATATCTTTGGTGTTACCCACTTCGTTGGCCGCGTGATCTAATGCGCTACTCTCATGTTGGACTAGACTGCCGGAAGACGGGGAGCTCGAGGATCAATCCAGGTCGGGTGCACTGAGGGTGGTTTTTCCTAAATGGTTTCCTCTACGCAAATTTGGGTGCACTTCCTCTCAATTAAATCTTTCTAATCCCTAACCCATTAGCTTAATTAGTACATAGGCGTATAACCTGAACAGGTAGTAAAACGCGTGCTAAACATACAAAAAAAAATAGATAAGTTTTGTTAGATTGAATTAGGCAAGGACAAATTAGTTTAGGTTTGGTTAGATTAAAGCGGCAATGACTGAATAAATGAATTAGATTGTGCTAGATCACGCTAGATAGGGTCAAGCTAAACTACTAATCAAAGGCAAGGTACTTAAATCCTATCAATGAATGATAATTTCTTAAATGCGCCGTATTATGATGATAAATCTTTAAGTTAAGTTATCTTTCATTAATAAAAAAAAACACTTGTTGAAGGTCTGAAGTCGTTTATTTTGAAATACTACTGCCATTTAATCGTCAGGGATAGTGACTTTTTTTTAATATGGCATATTTGATCTTTATAGATGCAGTTTCTAGTTCGGTCGCCGTGTATGTAGACTTTTAGTCGCTTTGTGGGAATAGAACGTTATTCAGAGTATACCTTGGAGGGGGTCTACACGTCATACCCGCAATTAGATGACGTGATGATAGTGATTATAAAGGTGTGAAGCTAGTAGTGATCTTAAATCTAACTTAAGCCTAATTAACCCGACCATGATGACCATAGAAACAGTTCTACTTTAGGGAAAAATATACATGGTATTATCAGAAATCGAACCCGGTACCTCTAGATCAATAGCTACAAGACCACTAGACCAAGAGGCTGGTTATATATATATACTAACAGAATAGGTATGAGAAAGATAAGATCTAGAGCAAATGCACCCAGATCTACGTTTAAGGCGATAAGTAGAACGTTTTATGATAATCGGCTCAATAGGCCTACAATCTTCCGTAATTCAAACCCCGACCTTCCACTCGCCGGAAGACTGTGTACCTAGCGATACGGGATTAGCTATATTTCTCTAAAATAGCGAACAATAAATGTGGGTTTTAAACTCGAATCAATTTTGCGCAGGAGCAAACCGTGTGATTAGAGAGTAATGTCCGACACCTTAGCTCAGTCGATAGCGTGTCTTAGTACCAGCTGGGCATCGAACCCGGGACCCCTAAGCTCGTAGCAAACTGTACGAATTACTATACCACGAGGCCGGGTATTTCATAAATCATATCAATACCTAAACTAATACTAATAATAAGGAAACATTTTATCAATGTCCGACTGCCAAATAAATGTTTGAGTTTCCTAAAATCCTTCCCGCCAGGATTCTACTACAGCCTACACCACTAAGCGCAGTACTGGCTTGAATGCTTGTAATGTAAGGGTAGCACGATTGACCAAGACTAAAATTATTTTGAGCTATTTTAAACCTTCCAAATGTCCCAAAAAAATAATAATAATTCTCTTAAAAATAAATATACGAAGTGATCGGTGGTCCTGGGGTAAACTGCTCGCCTAAGGGTCCGGTGTTCACGGGTTCAAACCCAGCTGAGGTCGACGGATTTTTACCACTCGATAAAAACTATAGCATAACTTCCTTAGGAGGGGAAGTAAAGCTGTCTGTTATATTTCGATTGTGGGACGTGATCCCTGGAAGATATTTGAGATAATTTTTCAACAAAATGTGTAGGCCCTTTCTCGTTTGCTCATAGAATTTTGTGTGTGTGTGGAAAGCAACGATAAGCTAATGCTCTTGTCGGTTTCCCCAGTATATATGATTTCTCCAAGATTAAGTGACCAAGCCTCATTAACCGGCCGAAGGGCTGATTGCACTCATTGTTCCGGATGGATGAGCACATCAGGACTAAACTTTGGGTTAAATACTTTCTTATAAATAATTAAATATTTATAAATATGATGTATAGGGATAGGCCTATATTCAATCAAAAGGTGTTCTCTATTCTTCGCGTGCGCGCGCGTGTGTGTATGTGTATATACGAAGTATAAAGAACGTATTGGGATACTTAAATGAGGCGTTGGTGAAAGTGTAAATTGTATGTGCAACCTATTCTGAAATAGTAGGCCTATGTATATTTGTGTGTTTTCACTTCGCCACAGCTTACGCTGATTAACCAAATTTGTATACATTTTGTCTTTAATAATATGTCAACTCCTTCTAGTCCACGATTAATATGATCGTATAAACGTTTAACCAGAGAATGCCTAACAAACACAAAAATATAAGTAAGAAAAAATTATTCAATACATTTTGCACTTACATAATTTCTTATCTTTTTTTTAATCTGTAGCTAAAGTGTCTATTAAACAAATTCTTTCGTTTGCGCGTGGCATTAAACTAAAATTAAGGATTAGTAAAATTGCTTTTGATATTCTTTAGTTCAAATACCTGTGGGTTCGAAATGTATTAACTGTGTTGGTGAAGCAAATTTGGAGCTCCCTTTGAGCCTACCAAGATGCTAAACTAACTAAATTTAAAACTACTGTTCTTTTCCTTCCATTTTAAATGTACAGTCCAATTTTTATTTTAAGAAGGAACTTTTTTTAAAGTGATTGATAACGGTTACTAAAAATATTTCTCATATATCAATACTTCAAGTATTGCGGTCCTCAACTCTCACTTTTGAGAGATAATATAAACCTTATGAAATAATTGTAGTACTAAAGTAAAATGTTATAAATAAATGTTGACAGTAAAATAACATGTCGTTCCTTCTAACAAAATGCTATAGTACCTTGTAGGCCGCAAGTATGGTAGCCCCTGAAATTACGGTTATATACTATGCTTCGTACATGACTGTGCTGGGAGTCATATAATGTGTGCGGCGAATATTAATTATTATGCTAGTATTTATTTACACTTTGGCTCTCATCACACAGCGAATAATAGGTTTGAAATATCGCCACACACTTTAAATATGTCTATACATAAATACATGGCAAACCCACTCACTGACTTATCATCACCGTATTTCACTAAAACCTGGGCCTGTAAACTTAACATTTTGCTTGGTAGGCAGGTAACCGGATTTCCCCAGAAAACTAGAAAAATCTAAAATTTGTCAGTTTCAAAGTGGATCTTCGAGAAATTACGGGCCTATAATTTTTTTTAAATAACTTTTTATAAGAGGTAGAAAATTAAAGGTGGCACACAGGAAAAGATAACTCTAGATAACCAAATAAATCTTGAAATTTGAAATTTCTAGAAGTGAAGAGGGTGGAGGGATTCCAAATTTCAAAAACTAATAGTAAATAAGTACTTCCCGAGGTGTTTTAAACGTGAAATTTGGCAGGCAGGTAAAATGACCACTCCAAATAAATACTAAGGGCTGAAAATGTTAATTTTGTAATTGGTACTTTAGGGAAAGGTAAGGAATGGAGGAGGGGGTTCCCCTCAAGATTCCTAAATATAATATAAAAAATACTTTTGGTGTGATATAAAATGCAAGTCAATAGATCTTCTCGTAGGGCCTAATGGTTTCTGAACATAATGACTTGCAAAATTGAAGCTTAGGAAATGAAAGATAAATTTATACAACTAATATAGAACACTACTTTTTGATGTTTTTAAAAATTTAAATTTGGCAAGCATGTAAATAAACCATATAAGATAGTCAAATAAATTTAAAAATGGCTATTTTTAAACTGGAATAAGGGAAAGTAGGGGAAGAACAGCTTAAATATTTCCAAAATTATTTTAAAACCTTATTTTTGGCATGGAAGAAAATACTAAACTTGCTATGTTTTTAAAAGAACCACCCCACAATATTTATAAAAGAAGATTGAGTTGTTTATTGAGTGCGTATTTTTGTGCACATAGTTTGTGAACAAGGTAATATTTTGTCTCAAACATTTCGTTTATTAATTACCATTATCGTTTTGTCATTACCATAGTTATCTCATGATTTTACAACGAGGAACTATCAAAGTGGGCAGCCGTTTGATAAACGTTGTAATTTGGTATAGTTTTGATGCTGTTTATCCGTGCGAAGAACTGGTCAGACTGTAATAAATGGGTGACCTGGTGGTCTAGGGGTAAGGTGTCAGACTTCTATGCTGGCGGCCGGGGTTCAATCCTCGGTCCCAGCAAAGATTTATCTGATTACTAAACCCTTCCTTCACCTCTGACAAGACTTCNAATGTGGGGAATGCCAGGCCTCCACCGTGGTTCGGATTCCACGTTAAACTGTAGGTCCTTCATTTCATCTCACAATCACCCTACCATTACCCATTAGCGTAAGTGCGTATAACCCGAATGGGTAGTAAGACGCGGTGCTAATAATAATAATAATAATAATAATGTAATAAATGACGCTCACACACAGACAGCTTTAAATCGTATTTATTATAATACATCTTATTAAATAGAACTTGAAATTTTTAATGAAATTATATATTTGTATTTTACACAAACTCTCCAAAACATAATCTCATGTTACTACATACACTACATAGAAAAAAGTTTTTGCGATGTACTAAATGTATGTATGTTGGCTAAAAAAAATATAAGCCTAGAATTTTAAAAACAATTCACGTCACACTCATTGTGATCGGTATACACTGGCTGGGAATCACTGGAATATACTATAATATTTATTTTGTATTAGCTGCAATGTTACCAAGTCTATAGTCTCTAGCGATAGTACATGGACCTGAAATGGATTGTATTTTGACCGGTAAGACACTACTTTTTGGCATTATATTGATAAGCTCTGCGATTTTCATTAAAAAAATTAATGTAAAATTAGTTACTAGATAGCAGGGCCACAGGATATTACTTTTAGAAAATATCCTAAAATTGGATTGTATACGTGGTGAAATTATATCAAAAGTAGTATCCAGATCGTACAGTTGGCAGCACTGACTAGCTAGTTGTAGTAAGGGGGAAGGGGGGGGGCATATCCTGAGTCTTGCTTGTCCAAACGACAGGTTAATTTTAATAAATCTCAGCTTTAGTTCAGGCGTTTTGGGATTTTTTGTGCCAAACCTAAGATATCGGAAACCTTTTATCCAAAATAAATAAAATGTTGCTTTAGTAGTTCAGTATATACGTTTAGTTAAATTATTTAGATCACAAAATAATCTCACAGTTTTTAAATATATTTCATGGGCATCGTGAATTAGGACTTTTTCTCATTATTATTATTATTATTATTAGCACCGCGTCTTATTACCCGTTCGGGTTATACGCACTTACGCTAATGTGTAATGGTAGGGGGTTTGTGAGATGAAATGAAAGACCTACAGTTTAACGTGGAATCTGGACCACGGTGGAGGCCTGGCATTCCACACATTCACAAGTTGTGATTAATACACGTCTTGTCAGAGGTGAAGGAAGGGTTTGGCAATCAGATAAATCTGTGCCGGGACCGAGGATTTAACCCTGGACCCCAGCACAAAAGTCAGACCCCTTACTCCTAGACCACTAGGTCACTCTGACTTATTCTCTAAAATGCCACTTTTATTGTGACAGTAATATTTATTTGTAGAAAGTTATACTTACATACCTAAACTATATACATATTTATTTTTATTACTCAAAAATATTTTTTTTATAAGAACTGAAAAAATACTGAACATATTTGGTGTTTCCTTGCATCTTCTTTTAAGCTAGTTTGTAAAACTTATTGATATAATTCGTGTGTTTAGAAAGTTTATGTCAATAATCCCAATTTAATTATAAAACAAATTATTTTATACTTTATTTGAAATGTGTTCCATAATATAGACTCGTAAATATTTTTTTAATGGAGTAATTAAATAAATTGTTTTAAAATTTGAATGTGGAAAAACTTGTATAGTTATCAGTAGTGAATGGGTGCTGAAGGAGTGCGGTTTAAAAGGAAATTTAAAAGATCAATTTGAAAGAAGCGTGTAACGTTGGTTTGGGCATGTTAAGAGGATGAGTGTGAATAGAATGATGAAGTAAATATATGAAGGTAGAGTGTGTGAATCAAACGAAAGGAGTAGGCCATGTAGGACGTGATTAGATGTTGTAGACGAATTTGTGAGAAAGAGCAACATTTAGGAGATTTAAGAATAAAGGAGCATGTATATTGTTGAAGTGAAGGGAGTATACACGGACAGGGAAGTTTGGAGTAAGTTATTATTATTATTAGCACCGCGTCTTACTACCCGTTCGGGTTATACGCACTTACGCTAATGTGTAATGTTAGGGTGATTGTGAGATGAAATGGAGGACATACAGTTTAACGTGGGATCCGAACCACGGTGGAGGCCTGGCATTCCCCACATTCACAAGATGTCTTGTCAGAGGTGAAGGAAGGGTTTGGTAATCAGATAAATTTGTGCCGGGACCGAGGATTGAACCCCGGACCCCTGGCACAGAAGTCCGACACCTTACCCCTAGACCAGAGTAAGTTAGTGAATATGGGTTAAGTACGAAGTTTTTTTTTAAATTTATATGTACAATTTTTTGCCTACCCTGTAAGGGAACGGCGTGATTAGGTATGTACGTAAAATATTATTTTTTCATTTAATTGATTTGAGGCATTTAACCTTGACATTCTAAACAGACTGATCAAATCAAAACACGACTTGAAACTAGCTTAAATCGAAAACAGACACAACATTCAGTTCCTGACAATTAAGTTATCACCTTGAAAGAGGAAACCAACATTTCACCAATGATACTTTTTTGCCCATGCCAGGAATCGAACCCGGGATACTTAGCTCAATAAACAGACAAGTTAATGACTGAGCTAAGGTGTTGAACTGTTTTTAAATATATTATTAAAATGAGAGGGATGGTTAATAGAAAATAGTTAAACCTGATCCATCAAGAAATGATGGTACACTAAACTCAAACTCGGTTAAGCAATGACTTTATCTGCTGCAATCATAAAAAAAAAAAGCCGTCCTGCAATTTCTCGCCGTAAAGAGCGCTATCGGGCCAATTTCGGGAAGTGTTTGTCGAAGGACGTTTTCGCCAAGGTCCCTCATCTCCCCCTCTTCAATCTCGCCTTGTATGTTGTAGTGATACTACGGGGGTATTTTGAAGCGTTGTAAACGAAGGTAATGGAGCGTTGCTATCGTAGCAAGCAAGCACTCAGCACCCGACCCCCACGACCCCTCTCCACCATTTTTCACTTGGTGAAGACTAGACCCCCACCCCCACCCCTGCCCCAATCTCTACCACCAAGTCCCGTCCCGTTGCCACACGCTGGCTGGTAAAGCCATGTTTCATGAGGGATGGAAATACCGTGTTAGAACTCCATACGACGCTGAAAGCTTTTTCGATAAACAAGCGACAAAAAAAAACCTTTTTTTCATCTTCTACTACAGAAAAAAATCTATTTACTCTCGATTTTAAAGATTCACTCTCACGTTAGTACTAAGACACCTAATAATAAATAAGCATAATAACACAATATTAATTTTGGCTGTATCATTTTCGTAATGTATGTACCCCCCACTTATGATAAAGACAACTCCTGACTGGCTTCTGCGAGAAATATTTCTGGTTTTACTTTCTCATATAAAGTTCTAGAGGCTATTGTAATCGTGGACATTTTCGACCTTGACATATTGAAGTATTTAAACGTTTTATATGCCTCTCATTAAAAAAAACTGTCTTTGCTGGGTTTACAGCCAAAATGTTTTAATGGATGGAGTTCGGCTTTACTTGAAATTCGTATGTTAAATGGTCGTAACTCGAGATGAAATCATGATTTTAATCCTAACTAAAACTAATAGTGGTTTACAAATTGTTTATTTTTGAAATTGTTTGATAATAGTCCTTAACTATTTTATTTAAAATGGGTAATTTTAATTCTAACTAAAATATTTAGGGGTAATTCTATAGATTACTTATTTTTGGAAATTTGAAATTGTTTGTAAAAAGCTCTTAGCTATTTTGTTCAAAATGAGTATCTGGGGAGTAATTTACCTTTTAAATAGCATTGTATAATTGTTTTTATGAGAAAATCTTTATTAATTGAATTAATTGATAAAACCATTTTGGAATGTTTTTATTCAAATTATAATAAACTAAGAAAGTGTGTACGTTTGTGTCTTCATCTTTATTTTTCACGCAATTGTGTTATGTCCTCCCTTGAATTGTAAAACCGTTGGAATTCATATTGGTTAGTTGTTACCTTATTATATTTTGCCTTTCCAATTAAATCATGGTTTAGTGTTCACCTCAGGACTCGATGTTCGTGGGTTCAAACCCATCTAGAGTTGACAGATTTTTCTTTGAAAATATTCTTAGCACAGCTTACGTCGGGGGGGAAGTAAAAGCAGTCGAACCCATGTCGATTGTGGCTTGTAAAAAAAGTCTGAAAGGTATGTGAAAATAGCTTTCCTGGTAAAATTTGTAGCCCTTTTTCTCTCTCAGAGAAACTCTCATGAGCTGATGTAATCAGCTCTCAGCCCCAGAGTTTCCCCTATAACTTTCAAAATAATGGATGTGATTTAGTGAAATTTGCTATGGACATAACTTGGTGTATGAGAAACATGATGATCTCATAGCAAGTGTTGAAAGTGGGTGTTTTTAGCATCAAGGCCTGCCTGCACACGCCCCTCCATGCTATTGAAGGTATTCACCAACAAATCGGGACTCACAGCCTTAATATCCCGCATAATTTTTCTTAGAGTTCCGTGTGAGTCCGGGATTTGCTGCGATACACTTTCCCAACCAGCATGCCCTATAGGGAGAAATCCGGGGGAATAAGGTCAGGCGACCTCAGTGGCCAACATCCCTTAGAAATGACACAATCTTCAAAGCAGGAAACAATTTCAGCCATCCTGACATTGAATGTGTGGCAGGTGGCACCACCCTGCTGAAAATAGCCAGTACGGAGTTCTTCGTCGTCCATCTGTTCACTAACACAAGGAAGATCTCCATGTAAACTGCGGTATACACCGTTGTATGGAGTATGGGGCGCCGTGACAAAGCACACCACACCCCAACTTTTCATCATGAAGAGGTGTCTCATGCAAGATGTGGGGATTCTCACTAGCCCACAAACGAGTATTCTGGAAATTGACGTACCCACTTGATCACGCCTCATCGGAGAACCACGTGTAGTCCAGCATTCCTGGATGTGCATTGACAAACTGCAGGAACCGATGAAAGTAATTACATTTATTTTGTTTGTTGGGAGGTTTCAATTCATGCGTACCAGTAACACGATATGTATGCAGCTTTGCTTTTTTTCTTGCTGCTCGTGGACATGTGCTTGTGGAAGCCCCCATCTCCTGCGACAGTTTACGCAGGGACTTCTGTGGGGAGGCCAGCAGTCTGTTGTTAACTTCCTGCGCCGTTACTCGTATTTCTGGCAGTTTCGGATATCCTCCTTCGTGGACATCCAACAATTTTCCCGTGGTTTCCCATTTATTCACCAGATACTGAATGGAAGATTTTGCCGGTGGTTTTTGAACCTAAAACTGCACTTTAAATTGCCTTTGTTGACTAGTTTTCCAATATGTGCGGACAATAAACACGCGCTGTTCCACTGTGTACCGCTTCATACTCTTGATTGTTGACTATTCCAAAACAACAACAGCAAAGTCAGTTGCGTCACACCAACTTCTGAGGACAGCGAACACCCAATCGGTCTTCACCTCGCACAGGTACCACACACGGGCTAGAGAGTAGCACCGCCCCTCGTATCCTTCCGTCGCCATGATTCTCAGACACCAAAAGTATGTCCGTGGCAGGTTTCACTGAATTGCGTCCATTATTTTGAAAGTTATAAAGGAAACTCAGGCAGAGGCCGATGGTGAATGAAACAACCTGTATATTAAATTATTAATGACGTGAATAATTTTAAATACAAGCTATGGAGTAAGTTACTACTGCAATTATAAGATTACTAACTGTTTAATTTAAAGATAGTAAACAGCTATAGTGATAGTGATAGTTTAATGAAAGTGCACCTAAATTAGCATAGTATGAGAATGAAAAAAAAACCTATTGCTTTTCTTGTTGAAATCACCCTCATTGTATCCGCACAAGGTTAAAACCTTGACATATCCGTTCACTTTGTCTGGTTTATCTCGAGTCTGACGCCGGGTGGCCACCTATGCGGGTGTTGTTGTCTTCAAGGCTATTCTTGGAGAAGCTGTGTGCATTGACGACATTGCTGGTGCGTAAAGTTGAGGATTAGGCCTACATTAAATAAACGCATATTTTCTAGAATACGTCATATACGTCGAGAGAGGTTTTTACACATCACAATGTAGCACGGTATACTGGTTCCCTCCCCCCAGGCATGGCGGCCCCCTCAATGGTCTCTCTTGTGATTGGTCACGTGTCGTTTAGTCGCCGACCGGATGTGAGCGCCTCCCCCCCCCACCCCCCGCCTGTAAACCAGCCCTGAGAGGTTTGTGAATGGCGGCGTGCGCTCTCTCCAGCAGTTATGTTGCTATGGCAATGTTCCCCGCTGGCACACCTAGCGAACAATAAGTGTTATTGATTTGCACGATACGACCTCCTTCCTGTGGTGACTCTTAACGCGGAACACCTTATCTTCCAATATTTACTTTCCTTAACTTTGTGTTAAATTAAATTAGTTGAAAAAAAATGACCCCTGGCTGGACATGAGGGCCTAATCCGGGACTATCGACTTAGCGCACCAATGCTTTACCACTGAGCTATCGAGGAATCGTCCCGTTCTCAAGGTCATCTTTCACTCGTTGCAGAGTTTATAATAGACGTGGTGTGTATTCATCGGTTAATTGAGCTATCGTTCCACAACAGCCACCAGAAGTTCGAGACCAGCGTTTTTACGGCCGCTCGTACATTATGTAACTGAATATATTAACAGTCGCTAATTTTAAAAGTTTAAAGTCAATTTCCAGCTATTGTGATTATGGCCAATCTTGTACTACTATAGTCCTGAATATTAGACCTCGCTCCTTCCATATTTTGTATCGTTTTTACAGTCTTAAGATTTCTCTTTGGATTTCAAGTTGAAATATATAGTTTAATTTCTCCTTGGATTTGAAGTAGATATTCTTCTTTGGTGATCAAGTAAGACAGAAATCAAACTAATACACTATTTAATAGATATATCAACATTATAGAAAAAAAACTACGTCTTAGGTGCCTATAATTTTAAATCTAAATCGATTGAGATTAAATACTAAACTAAAAGCCTTTTGAGCTGTTGAAACAGATGATAAACTTGAAACAACTAACTACATACATCGTTCAGCCTAGGTTTAAAGAATATACATGCCAAGTTTCGTTAAAATTTATCCACGGATTTGACAGTTATCGTGGAATAAAGATCTGGACAAGCGGACTAAATGCCAAATGGTCAAGTTAAAATGTAATAAAACTATGTGTGAAGAACGACCCTGAGAACGGGACGATTCAGTGATAGCTCAGTGATAGAGCATTGGCACGACAAGTTAGAAGTCCCAAGTTTGATTCCCATGTAAGTTTGTCATTTTTCAAATAATTTAATTTCTTTAAAGTATAATCCTAACACACGGATAAATTTTTTTTTATGATCGCGTCCCACAGTGACCTGTTCAGGCTGTTCGCAAAGATTATGAATATAGTGGGTTATGAATTAGTAAAGAAGCATTTTAGAGGTGATATATCCGCATTTGCGTGGAAGGAGAGTGGAAAACCATTTAGTAAAAACCACCTTCAGTAGACCCTGATCTCCCAGCCTTCGGCTGGTCAGTCTAACATCAGAGTGACGCCTTAGACCGTTCTGCCACTGAAGCGGGTTGTGCCTAAGGTAAAGTTCACTTGGGTGGTGGACCACTCAGACCCCCACCCCGAATATCGTACACACCAACTTCCGTGTGGTTCAAAATTACAAACATTTAAATAATATTGGCCTTACGATCACGTGTATAGTACGCGGAAAATCTATGATTATTATTAATAATAATAATAATAAAAATAAAATATTCGTCGTCTTACAACACAGGGATACAGGCAAACACTTGTCTCAATGTAATGGAAGCCGTCAGCAGTTAGTATAGGCGTACATAAAATTTCTTGTAGTTACAATACGGCCCAAGTAAACTCTCTTTCTTTTAGTGGTCCCCATTAAAATAAGTCTCCCCCCCTCCCCCTGGTATAAAAAATAAGCTGAAAAATTCGACTGTGACGGGTATAATATGATGTATTGGATCCAACTACGGAATGATATACAAATAGGAATTTATTAAAACATCTCATTACTACATCATTTATCATTGCTCGGCCACATGCTGATAACATTCATCAAGAACACTCACGTCGCGTCGCTCTGAAACATCAATTAATTTTTATTTTAACCTTGTTTAATTATCTGGTTGGTATCATGGGAACTAATGATAAGATATCGTTATCTATATGGAAATGTGGTGAACTTGTTTTCCTTTCATTTAAATTCGCGAGATCTCAATGTATCACGCTATACAATGAAATATATTTACAGCAGACACCTTCTGGTGGTTAAAAGCATGGCCATTGTTTAGATTTTTTCTCTCTTTGGTCTTACTGTTTTTACATATTTAATCTTCTTACTGCGATATGTATTATAAAAACCTAATTACTGTAATGTATGCAGTGTCATCATTAGGCCATTGAATGAATAAATAGTGTAACATATCTTACAATGCAGTCTGTATAGCACTCAAAACATTATGCAAATAGAATTAAATGTGTACAGTAGGCCTACTGTACTGTATATTTAGTAAATCTACCCGATTACTAAATAATAAAGAAAATACTGTAAAGTACTGTGAAACATTAAATATACAGGAAAGACAAAAACATATCGCCTCTTAATCGTGAGGACGTTTAATGTATGGGTAGAAAATATATTTTTTTACCTCAAAATAAACCTAAAATGTTTAATCAAAGTGCTCAAAACTTTCAACATTATTTCATTGATAAAAAAACATCTGTCTTTTTTTTGTCTCATTTTGAAATTCAAATTCTATTATCAAAAATGATATCCACTTAAAACAAAATTAAATCATAGCTTGAATTTCTTACAAATAACCATCTAGAAAGCCTTTTGTTACTGCCAAAGAGGCTCTTTTTAAGAACATCGGGCTATACCTCTAACAACATAAGACTGTTTCAGCAATTGAACTGTTTTAACAGCAAAGGACTGCACACATTGCAAGCAACACAATTAAATTTCTAACAGCTGCTCTGTAAAATAGATGGACTGTTGTTTGCAACAGGACACTCACAGCTCTCATGACACAGGTGTTGTGAAAAATTACTCTGTACAAAACACTATTTATTTTGGTCACGTCGTCTAAGGCGTCAAGTTCTCAACAGATTTGTATTTCTGTTGACAAGAGGTAGAGGTTCGAATATCGTCAAGGTGCTGCACTGGGAGGGTACCAAGGTGCTGCACTGTAGTTTTCCCATACCACCTCCACGCATTTACTCTTGACCACCCGGATCACCCCGAAAATTTTCATCCCTTAGGTTAAAGTTTGATACACACGTTCGCCGAAAATAGAGATCTGAATCTACCAGAGAGCCACCGAAAACCACACGTTAGCAGAAACATATTATGCTGGCTCCTGGTGATTTGCTACAAAGACTATAAACTGCTTTTTATCAACATATTTTATTTTTGAGTGGCGAAACACTTTTTTATGATTAATTTAATGATTAATGTTTTCATATCATGGTGTTGCGTTATTTGTGACATAACTGAAAACAAAATGAAAACAACACACCCGTGTTCTATTTATTTAAATATTTCAAATCTCCTGGTAACAGTAAACGCTGTATCCTGCTTGTATCTCACTTCTTAGCGTATGCACACTGATCGAGTCTGTTAGTTTGGAAATTTCATTGGTGTCATTGGTTCTCCCAAGAAGGCTTTATGAAGCAGTGCGTACAAAGTTCAGATTATTTTTAGGGGTACCTACCGAGTGACCAACGCATTTTGGCGCTGATTCCCTACGATTGGATCAAGGCGCGTCACATGAGCACATTTAATTTCTGGGCTTGATTTTCGGTGAACGCGTAAATCCACAGACATTGAACGTTTTAATTAAAGAAAAGGTAAATCTGAATATAAAAATGTGCAATCCCCCCCTCCCCCATTCCATCTCACATTTGTTTTGAACACCATTGTAAATTAAACACCTAACGTATTTTTTTTTTTAGATAGGCCCTACGGCCCAATTTTGATCGTAAGGAGTTTAGTGTACATTTATAAATGACTAGATAGCTGTTGCCCGCGGCTTTGCTCGCGTGGAAGTTGATTATATACAAATACGAAAATATACATATGTATTTACAGATTAATTTAAAATATTACGTTACGTTGATGACCATAACTTGACCTCAGATCAAAAATAATGCAAGTCCGATACAAACTTTCACCCCCTTTTTCATCCCTTATTAAATAAAATTTCCAAAATTCCTGAAACACGTATTTATTTGTTTTACGTCAATAACCGAAATACAAAATTTTGTTTATGTAACTTTCAAAATGACGGACTTTCATACATATTATCATACATATTATCATCCCCTATTTTGACCCCTTTGGGGTGGAATTTTCTAAAATCCTTTCTTAGTGGGTGCCTACATAACAAAATGAATATACAGTCCGAATTTCATGCTTGTAGCCTTGATAGTTTGCGCTCGGCGATGATGAATCAGTCAGTCAGTCAGGACATGTTATTTTATAAGTATAGATAATACGTAGAATACCTTATTAAAAACAATTGATTTTTTTTAGCACCGCGTTTTACTACCCATTCGCTTATGTGCTAATTACGATAACTGTTTTAGGAATGAAGGAGATTATATTTATAGAAAGTGTACTCACGTTTGCGTGAAGGATGAGTGGAAAACAATTAATGAAAAACCACCTTCGGTAAACCCGAACAAGATTCGAATTCTCGATCTCCCCATCTTCGTCAGTTTAGTCTACTGCGAAAGTAGTGCGTTAGACCACGCGGCCACCGAGACGAGTCATTGAATCATCTCTTTCATGAAGACACTGATTAAAAGTTACATAGTAAAGAATTATTTATAGATACCAGTGTGCTCTGATTCTATTACTGGGTATCTAATCTGAATAGTAAAATAATTAGAGTAAACTTTAAGAATATGCACCATCATTCTTTTCGAAATAGTATGGAAAGCCCCAAAGTTAACCTACAAAGGGTTCGGCCAGACTGACAAGCGTGCAAGCGAGCGAGCGCGTGATTAGCAGATAGCTCTCGATAATTGTTGACGAGGAGGCAAAGGTTCGAATCTTGGCTCAGTGAACTGAGGGTTGTTTTTGACAAGTCACTTATTGTTGTGGTTTTCTCATCCTCTCTCCACACTAATGGTAATTCTTATTTGTAAAGGCCTACTTTGATTATAATATTGAAGTATTTTAACATATCAGTTTAACATCTCTCTCTCTCTCTCTCTCTCTCTATATATATATATANAGTCTCTCTCTCTCTATATATATATATATATATAGTTTATGATCGTCCCAATTAAATTAGGCCGTTAGTAGCAAGTGTGCAAAACCTATCGATAGTAATAAAAACGTCAAAATGAGAAGTTTTCCTAGCACTCAATGAACCAACATACAGTAATATTGCCTAGCGCCTGTAAACTAGACTGTACCGGGTCGAGCGCCTGCTCTTGAAAAATAGAACCAGTTCTATCTTTCAAGCGCGCGCGCGCTAAGTCGCTCCAGTCTGGCCACCTCTCATTACAACCAATGTGTTCTATTTTATATTTCACCAGTCGGGATTAAACTCAGGACTTAGGTGCTTTTTTTTTAAATTTTATCACCGCATCTTACTACTCGTTTGGGATATATGTTTATTTCAGTTTTTAAATACTAATACTTAAAGGTGTAGCTATAGAATATTTTCGAAAAGTTCAACCTCTTTTGATAGAGATAGTTATTTAATGGTCACTATTGTAAATGTTAAACTATTGAAGGTTAAATTCTGTGACGGTCTTCAACAGTTTGTCTTATGTTTCATTTCTAAAAGGTTTTTTTCATTAAATTCTAACCCTCTGATTTAATCTGGGAAATTGCGGCTTGTCACGTATTTTTATGCGGCCCGTAAGCTACGAAAAACAGTTTTAGTGCTAAAAATATATATTCTAATATAAAACTATACCATTTCTTTTCAACGCATCCGATGAACATTTACAAGCCCTTTTAAGAATCTCAATAACAAAATTTACACTTGACATTAAATAATTTATGAAAAATAAGAAAGAAAATTGCATTCATGAATTATATTGTTATATTTGAGAGTCACTTAAATATCTTCTTCCTTTTTCATGTTGTCACCGTAAAGAAATTCGTCTACCAATAAATCTTATTTTTCTTGGCGGCCCATTCTTAAATTTTCAATTCTCAATGTAGCTCTCTTGCCAAAAAAAATTTGCTGAGGCCTGTTCTAGCTATGCAATTTTTGACAGAGAGTAAATTCCTGTCCTAGGCCATCCCATAGTTAATTAGGTTAGTGGTCTTAGAGTACCCTGATTTGATTCCTGGTAGTGAAAATGTTTATATTTACTATTTATACATAGGCGCGTAGTTATATACAATTAGTAAATACTCAGTTTCAAGTTTGTATGTTGAATACCCCCATTAAAATTTGTCCAGGACATATTATATATATTTTTAAATATTCTCCTACAAGCTTAATATTATAATTCACTCTTTTATAATTCAATTTATTCGCATAAAATAATTCAATTGTTTACTTAAAATAATTGTTCTACCTAAATATTGGTGTTAATGTTAATATACTACCCACGTGGTCTTCCCCTACCTGTATTGTCGTTTTTCCAAATACACATAGGTCACCAATGATAATTTCATTTTTCTTAACGTGCTGTTTTTCTTGTCCAAGCTCAGAGAAATAAAAATCCCCCTTTACTAGACAATATTGATCAAATTTAAAATGGGTTACGTCTACTTTATAATTGCCAAAACACTCTCGTGGATTTGATTGGTAACTTTATTATGCCATGTCTCGAACAATAGATTTAGTGAACTCTATTTTGGACAGTTACATTATACTCGTTGGCAGGTAGGTTCTACGGATAAAATGTTTTATCGTCCATTTACTAAGAGCATTTATTGCGTACACGAACCAAATTATTTTTTTTAGTTTTGTCGTTTACTACTACCCGTAAAACTGCACTAGTAAAATTGAAATTAGGAAGGTAGAGTTTAGAACAAATATGTCATAATCTTCGTGGAAGGAGTGTGTAAAATCATTTGGGTAAAACCACCTCAGTTTACCCTATCGGGATTTGAACCCCAACGTGATGCCCACCGATGTCCTAGCATCTATAATTTAACTATTTGGATAGCAGTGGAAATATATGTGTAACAAGGCATTACTGAATGTGGGTGTTCTGGTGGTTATAACACTACCCATCCTTAGAATGTTATTAGAGTATTATCAAATTAATAGCATTTATAACCTAATTATGTTTAAATCCATTAATTACCGTTTTCTATCAAAGGTACTGTGCCACACACGTCACAGACTATTTATTTGTATTATTGCTAATACTATATTATTAATAATTTATCCAATTTTCGTTTAAACATATTCCCTTTGCTCCCCCCAGCCAACTATAAAAACAAAGATATGGCCTTGGTATATACAGTCCATCTACAGTAGAGGTGGTGGGTGACAACTAACAGAAGGTTATTTATTGCAAACCCTGGCTGAAAGTAGCTAAGGTCAACAACCTAATCATAAATAATTATTATTTGATTAGTACTATTATATTATCACTACATTATTTCCCACTTTGTTGACATTAGTAACTTTCACTCATGTTTGCGGTAAATAACCTTCTATTAGCTGTCACTTACCTACCTGTACTACCACCGTATATGGGGTGTACGTAAATTGTTTATTCCAGGTATTTAACGTGCACTTTTTGAACCGAATGATTATATCAGCACAAGAGAATTTCTATGAATGAGAGCAAAAGCGTCTACCATATTTGCTGGGAAAATATTAAAATAAAAGGAAGGGAAGAACGTTTCATATTTTTGCACACGTTGATTACAAGAGTGGGTGTAGCACTTTTTTATTTAACCTATTTATCTTTCTTTTTATCGTTTAATTTTAACGGTATTTTTACCCTATTATTATTATTATTTTGCGTCATGCAAGGGGTATGATTTATCTTAAACAGAATACAACAGGGGCTCAAATTTTAAGTCTCGTTAGGTTACATGAAACATTAGCGGCAACCCTGTGTATCTACTACGGCATATACTTTTGCCGTAAATAGTTGATATACGGGTTAGCCGAAAGGAGGGAAAATAAAAGCCTTGATCGTCAAGTGCTGCTACCAGGCGGCACTCGTAGGAACTATCTTCTCTCGCCAGTATCTCGTCTCCCGACTATTTTACCCTACCTACTGACTTGTGCAGTGCTGTGCGAGAGCGCGGAAAATGTCAAACAAGAGAGTAACGTGGATTCGTGTCGGTGTTGTGACAGCCAGCCTGTTGTGCTACCGGTGGACCTTTTGGTCGCTATTGTAGCGTTCGTCAACATATTCCACCGTCATGACCTGCGTGTATTACCTATCAATAAGTGTTCGTTAACTGAAGACGAAATTAACAAAGCTGGTGTTTCGACTATTGCACCGACATGTTTGCAAGGAGTGTGGATTAGATAATTACCGCCAGACTGTGCGGAGTTTGTTTACTACCTGTTTGAATGTTGAAAAGGTTCCAGACTTTTCGGATAAGACGTTTGAAACGGCCCCCAGGCTTTTTTAAGTAAGTAGTGAACCTATCCTATTTTTCTTATGTTTTTTTAAATATAAAACTGTATTCATCCTATCGACATTCTTTAGTCTGCTTTTTTTTTCCCCCAACTTTTTTTTTTAAATATCAGTAAGTTTTCACACTTCTGTTTAGATAATCTTTATAGTAAATATGTCTGCAGATTTAAAATTGGAAACGAATGTTTATTGATTCAAAGTTTGCATTAAATCTGTGCATGTGCTTGAAAAGTTCGGTATCTACGATTATTTCAGTATTTCAGAGCTCTGTAAAAGAGAAATTGTGAACATGGGATATTTGATAACAAAATGTTCTTTATGCTTCCGGTCCGCCGTGTTGTGTTCCTCTATGTGATTCCTTGGATCTTGCGAGCTACTCTTGAGCACTTTGGGAAACAGGAGACAATTGAAAAATTGTCATCAAATCATCTTGAAGATTTGGTAAATCTCGTTATAAAATATGTTTCATAATCTCGGTCTGAATGGGTTTTTTTTAAAGCACAAAATTAATGTATTGAAATAATTATGAATGTGTACAGTAATGGGAGATAATTAGCTCAGTTTAAATCATAGGCGTTACCTAGCTTAATTATTGAGGGGGCGAACTGCACAAATCTATTTTCAATTTAAATTAAAAATTAAAATTTATTTCGGACTAGCGTAGGTGATTTTTTGTATTAACTAATATAAACAAGTTTCTGTTATCATTTATCCATAGTTCCAAACTTGGATCATCAATTTTATGTATAAAGCAATTAACTTTCTTTTACAGCACTAAGAGAGTTCCGTTTGAGCAGATTATTGACGGGGACGTGTCCTCTTGTATTACACGTTAATAACACCCCTAGTGTGTGTGTTTTTCCTTATCTTACCAACCCTTTGAGCTCTACATATTTATTTAACTTAATGGGGTAGAGAGGAGGAATGTAGAATTTAGAGAAAATACGCACGCATTTGCCTGAAGGTGAAGCGGGAAACGTTTGAAATAAAAAACACCTCAAAGCACCTGGAGGAGATTCAAACCCTGAACCCTAAACTACACTAGATGAACTAGACATCTAGTCTTAAAAGTTATATATGCTAATATGAACTATTTTAAATAATTTTAAGTTACTTATTCATTGAATTATAATTTAAAAAATTCAAACTTAAATTGAGCCCGTTAAAAATTATTTCCTTACGTGAATTCATTATTGTTAAACCTGCATTAGTGGGCACGTGACCTGGACCTCAAGCTCATTTAGTGTGGTTTTGTAGGGGTCTGGAGGTGGGTCGGGGTACTAATTCCGGCCGGGTGTATTGCGGGTGGTGTTTCAATCCTACACGCCCTTCATGCGAATACGGCTACATTTACTCTTCATTTTACCTTTCTCATCCCTGCTTCATTAGTGCAAATAGGTGATATCCCTGATGGTCAGTTAAACTATTTTTTTTTTTAAATGCAGTGAAAGGGAAAACTCTAAACTCTCCTAGAATAATATTTAAAAATGGGAATTTTGGGAATTGAACTTGTAACTCTTGAGTCAGAAAGCAGAAACGCAACTGGCTAAGTTATAGTTTAAACTTGTTGTTCACACAAATCATATAAAATATATAAGGTGATTTATTTTGTGGAAACGGTTATCTTCTCTAAAGGACGGTTCTATTTATAGCTTCAGAAGTCCACGACAGACTCCTAAGAAAGTTATGTAAATCACGGTGTCGCCTTCCCACGTCGCTTTATTTGCATTTCTTAGTATGTAAACAAACATGCGTGAGAAATGTTTCGTTTTAATCCTTATTTTATAGAGAGAGAACTTAAAGTGAAATATCTCACAGGAGTGTCACGTTTTAAACACTGTATCATATCACCACATAACTTATAAACCCACTAAACTTGTAACCGAATATTCAATTCCACACTCAACCCAGAGAAACTAGTGCCAAGGTGCCCTATCCATAGAATTATAATTGTATTGTAATTTAAACAACATGCCTCATATATCTAGATAACCTCTAACACAGCCGATTTTCAATTTTTAGTGGATAATTTTAGTCATGGATTTAAAAAGATTTAATTTTATCCCTCAAATATTACCTCGTTTCTATTTGGTCAGCGACACAAAAGCTGACCCTTCGCGTCGTGGCACACCGGTTGAAAGACTTCGGCTACATGGATGAACGATGATAATATATATTGTCCAAAATACGCTACTGTGCTGCCATCTGGACATCAAGTAAAAGGCATCCATAGTCGAACTACGAGTCGTATTGCCGTATATATATATATATATATTTTTTTTTATTTAGCACTGCGTCTTACTACCCGTTCGGGTTATACGCTTATGTACTAATTACGCTAATGGATTGGAAATTGAGAAGGTTTAATTTAGAGTAGGGGAACCCGCATTTGAGTGAAGGGTGAGTGGAAAACCATTTAGGAAAAATCATCCCGAGTTCACCCGAGCGAGATTCGAACCCCGATCTCCCCGTCTTTTGAAGTCTAGCTCAACACGATTAGGGCTTTAGCTAACTACGCCACTGAGGTGGGGGATTTCCATATAAAGAGTTTAATTAATCTATTCCTATGATAGAACATGTTTTATTCAGCTGCCAATTTTGACAAATGAGGTGAATCATTATATATATATATACTACTATAAAGCCACATGAATGACTCCCTCACTGACATTAATGTTTACCGACTTCCAGATGAGCTAGAAACTTGACATTTGTCATACTTCTAGCTTCTAACCTGTAACCAACGGAAAAATTCCAAAAAGTTAAAAAAAAAAAAAAAATTAATACCCGAAAAAAGAATTAAAATGGTAGAGCAACTTTCTTTGGAGGTTTCTTGTGGCTAAACGGTAAGACCTATCAAAAAACGACCCTGGAATTACATTAGTCTACATCCACTTGAAAAGAAAACTCACTGGGGGCTCGGAGGCGAAACCCCCAGCGAGCAAAGTGAGTGAGTGTGTGTGTGTGTGTGTGTGTGTGTATATATATATATATATATATATATATATATATATATATATATTTCTGATCTTTGCCCGTGTTGGTAAAACTATTTTTATTTAATCTCCTAAAAGGTTCTAATGATGCTCTGACTATAGTTACACGCGCTATGGGTCAAATCAAGCAGTGACTGCCGTGTTTGTTTGTCGTTTATAACGCACAAGAACTATCTCCCGGTCGATGAAAAGGAAATCTTGTATGAAAAGGGTTGCGGAGAGTGGGAGAGGGAGGGTTTGCCGTCGTGGAAGCTTGCGTCTTGTACAGCTGACGCGTCTTCCTGAAGCAGCTCTCAGCTGTTGACGGCCTCTGAAGACTATCTCGATTTTACATTTTATAAAACTCTCAGGAAGATTATTTTTGAACCACTGAAGCTGACTTAAGTGGATTGTGTTGTTTTGAGATGAGTGTTCCATCGCATCGCAGGGTTGTTATAGTACATTCACGACCTTAGTTTACTTGGATGACAGCTCAAAAAGTTACTATAAATAGTCTGTAATGTATTCCTACGCCAACAGCTAACATCTGTCACTTTGGATAGCTGTAATGAAAGCATATGGTAATATAATAATGTGATAGTTAACCAATGTAATTCAGGCCAATATTATTTATATTTATCTGAGGTCGGACACAAAGCTTATTTATCGTTTTATTCCACTTAAAAAAGTTGTTATTCACATCACTTTCACAAAAGGTCTAACAAATATAGCTTCAAAATGGCGACCGACGAATTTAAACCTTGTGGTTTAACATGACGTAAACAAGCTCTTCACAATGATGCACCCACGCAATGGATAAAAACATTTAATTTAATTAATTTTTCCTAAATACCATAAAATAATGTATTATAAAATTCTAAAGAAATGACAAGTATTTTCTCTTTTCCAAGTAAATACGATGCCTGTATTAAACGGTATTAATTTATGCACTATATTACACATAACATTCCAAAATGAATTAAAGTACTTTTAATTATGTTTAAAAGAAATCCAATTGGGTAAAAAGAAATTATTAAAACTAATGAAATAGTGTGAGAAAACTTAAGTTTGCCTTATTTTAAATATATTTAGAACATGATTAAAAAACTTAACAGTCATAATAAAACAAAGATCTTTACAGGTGTTGGCAAACCAAAACCTAAACATATGATTTTTTAACTGTCATGCAGGCAAAAACCTAACATGAACAGTGTCTAGGTATCTTCCACTAGCGTAACGAAGAAAATCTTTCATTTTTTAAAACTTTTGTGTTCAAGTGTATTCGCCATTCACGGGCTAAGTTTACCGGGATGTCAGCTCGAAATGTTACTAGAAGTAATCCCTAATATATCACTACGCCAACAACTGACATCTATCACTTTGGATGACCGTAATGAAAACAGATGGTAATATATTAATCTGATAGTTAACCACAGTAATTTAGACCAATATTATTTATATATTTATTTGAGGTCGGCAACAAAGTTTATTTATAGTTTTATTTCCCTTAAAAAAATATTAACACCACTTCACAAAAACATCTAACGAACATAGCTTCAAAATGGCAACTGACGAATCTAAACCATATGATTGAACATAACGCTAAACAAGATTTTTACAATGATGCAGACACGTAGTTGATGAAAATATTTTATTCAGTTAAATATTTCAAAATACGATAAAATAATCATAAAATCATTTATTGTATGTACAAAAATGACAACAATTTTCTCTTTTCTAAGTAAATACGATGCCTGTATTAAAAGATATTGATGTATGCACTATATTACACAAAATCAGTAACGTTCCAAAAAGAAAAATAATTACGTTTAATTATGTTTAAAATATTGTTTCGAGTTGGATAAAAAGAAATTATTTAAAAATATTAAATAGTATGAGAAAACTAAAGTTTACGTTATTTTTAATGTAACATATAACCGGTAATTAAAGAGCTTTGCATTTATAACAAATCCTAAATATATTATTTTCGAACTGTCATCCAGGTAAAAACCTATCGTGAATGCCGTATATGCACCGTTTCTTACTACTCATCTTATTCGCGTATTTTTATAATACGATAAATAATTAGGGAAGTAAAATTTTTAGTAAATGTAATAACATTTGCGTGGAGGGGGAGTGAAACAAAATTTAGGAAAAATTGTTTTTTTTTCGTACCCGGCTGGCTATCAAACCCTGACCTCTCCGTTACCCAACTAGAATGGGTTGACGCCTTAACCGTTGTACACACCAATTCTGGTAATTGTTATATTAAATTTAAGTGTATTTTATTAGATAACTTTTCCTTATTTTTTAACTACCGGTTTTATTTTTACGACAGTGTCTAAAAGGCTCGGTTAAATTACTCTGTTTCCTCTTCTCCTATACGTTTTAAATAATTGTGTCGGAAGCAAATGAGCTTGTCGCCACTTTTTTGTATGTTTGTTGAGGGGGAAAACGAACTGTCGCGATTCAAAACTACAGGCTTCTAAACCAATATTTCCGTGAAATAATATGAAAATATCCCTATCTAATCTACTCTCTTTATCACACAGTTGTGGTGGTAATGTGGTTAATTAAACTCTTATTACCTCCTTCAGCGCCAATTTGTTGTTATTAATGTTGTAAATAGCCCTCTCTTAATTGCATAGTAGCCTTGGGCATGAGTAATTACTTATTACAAATCTAAAATTGGTAAATAGGCTATTAAAAAGTATTTCAAAACAACTTTATATTATAACCTAGTTTGGCCAACTGTTGCCCAGCAGTTGGGCAACATTTTCTAATGTTGCCTTTGTGTTTCTCAGCGAGGAAAACATGTTTCCCGAGATCCATTTCAAATGGGTTACAAACATTGTTGGCCAACATTTCCGACAACAAGAAACATGGGTCAGTCTGATTCCTCTATTCATATCGAGTACATCTGTTACTGAGATCTCCTTTTGACATGTCGTGGTCAGCCGAAAAAACTCTGGAACTCATTGAAATATTTCATACAAATACATTGTTGTGGGATGTGACAGTTGAGGGCTGTAAGAATCGCGTAAAATACAGGATGTTTTTAGTCAAATAAGTGGACACTTTTCAGTTAGTGTAAATGAATACGAACCCACCACCATTTTCCTCTTCTCTGTCTTCTTGAATAGCTCATAACTAAATACAAAGCGCAAGTCATAGCAGCATTCTCCTCAAGAGGCATCTTTCACTCAACTGAACTCGGTACGGGAAACAAATATTTCATCATTGTAGTCTGGACGCGAAACAATGTTTCTTTAATGTTTGCCAACAATCTGTTTCCCATGTTGGCCAACAGTTGGGGAAACAGTTGAGTCAACAATGTTTCCAAGTGCTTAATAAGTTTAAGGGAAACTCAGGGGTTGAGAGCGAGCGAAACATCTGTAGTTAGAACATATAATCGGCTATGAAAACATATTTTTGACTAATCACTAAGCTTATACATGCATTTCAGTGACGGCGGAACCTTATTTTTGTTTGTGAAGGAGAAAGGGAGTAGGAGGGGGACAAGGAAAAAAAACCTATTTTTTAGTGACTTGCTTTCCACCCTTATTCCCTTCACAATCAAATTTGGATGCTTCTAGAAGCTATGTAAATGCTCCTTGCCTGAGTTTTTCTCGAAAAATTATATGATTATAGAAGCTATTTTTTTAGAGTGCTCCTCGCCTGAATTTTTCTGATACCTAGATGCCTCTAGAAGCTAATTGATGCTGTATTCTCACGCACATTTTTGAAAATTGAATGCATCTCCAAGTCATTTGGAATTTGATCCAAGGCCTTCTTTTAGCTTGTAATTCATTAATATCAGAGAATTTGAAATATATCTGGGGGGGGGGGGTGATATTTCCAGGGGGCAGTGCCTCCAGCACCCTTTTCCCACCACCCATGATGCATGCTATCAGTTCATACACAGCGACAATGTTAGTACTTAGCACAATCTAATCACACTGTTAAATAACACACTCGGCCAAGAAGAAATTAACAACAACGTGCACAAAATTGCTAATAAATAGCTCCTTTTCTACGCAAATTGTATTTTGTCTCTACCACACTTTGAATTGCTCCGCTCAATTCTTCACTATAAAAGTGGATTCACCCACTTTGGTGGCCGCATGATCTAAGTCGCTACTATCGCAATAGACTATACTGCTAATGATGGTGAGATTTAGGTTCTAATCCCGGCAGGGTGTACTTAAGGTGAATTTTCACTCTCTCTCCACGTGAATGTTGGTACACTATCTTCTAATCTCACTCATCCTTAACCCATTAGCGTATTTAGTACATAGACGTATAACTTTACAAACGCGGTGCTAAAAAAGATATTAGTTTCCTCAAATATAGCCTCGCGCGTATCATTTAAAAGTAATGTACTTTATGATATTTATACTTGTTTGCTGTGATTGAGATAAGGGTGAAGCCATGGTAATCAGGGACAGAGATTAAAATTTTAAATTTGATTAAATGTGACATGTTATACATCAAAATGTAACTAATTAATTGCTCTTTCATACTATAATAAAACTTATTTTCATTTTATGTGTAACGAGAGTTTGTCTTTTTCCACTTAATTTAGTTTATTGTCTTTATATAAAAAATGAAATGTAATGAACTAACCTTATATGCTACAAGTCTCCCGCAAAATTAAAATGTCCTTTCGTAACATTTGTTATAGTTCAGTTAGCATTGTCCCTAAATTAGTAAAAATGCAAATGTTTTGTTTAAGCACCTTTCTTTATATTCCTACAATACACAATCCCATATTCTTATATTACCATTTTTTTTAATCTATTTAAAAGTTATAGAGCTAACAAATTACTATAACGGAAAAACAAATGTGTTGGGCCTACAGAAGCCGATAGGCCCTTTGAGTATTTACCCTTATAAGAACAGCATATTAGGGAAATATATAATAAACTACATATTTATACATTGGTGACTGACACTGATGTATCAAATCAATCCATAATGTTACAGCAGGCACATACATTCTTGTAAAGTTTGTATTTATCAAACAACAGGAATTTCTTTATGTCTGCATCTTATAAGCAGTTCTTTCAAACAATAAATTCCAAGTAATGGGAATTAAGTGTCTTGATACAAGTAAAATAATGTTTCGGCCAGATGATAGAGACAATAATGTCAGTAATAGATATGGAATATATTTTTCGGGAGATATTGTTAAATAATAATAATAATAATAATAATAATACTTAGCACCGCGTCTTACTATCCGTTCGGGTTATACGCTTTAAGTACTAATTACTCTAATGGATTAGGAATTGGGAAGGTTTAATTAGAGGAAGTGAACCCGCATTTGCGTGGAGGTAGAGTGGAAAACCATTTAGGAAAAACCACTCCCAGTTCACCCGACCAAGATTCGAACCTCGATCTCCCCGTCCTCAGCAGTCGGGGATATTGTTAAAGTTCTTCCAGTAGCTACAATATAAAGTGTGGGGGACGTTGTGAGGTACAGCCTCGTTAGCCCAATTAACATTTTGGGAGAAAAAAAAACTTTCCATATTATTGAGCTATGCATTTAAAAACAATCCAATTATAATTTATTTGTTTAACATATCATAAAACCTACTGTGTATTGAGATAACTTTGTATTTCTTGTAACAAAACTAAGTTATCCAGTAGATCAAACTTTGCAATGAATGATAAACAAATTTTTCTTGCTAGATTACTGTTATTATTATTATTTATTATTATTTATTATTATTATTATTATTATTATTATTATTATTATTATTATTATTATTATTATTATTAGCACTGCTTCTTACTACCCGTTCGGGTTATACGCACTTACGCTAATGTGTAATGGTAGTCTGATTGTGAGATGAAATGAAGGACCTACAGTTTAACGTGGAATCCGAACCACGGTGCAGGCCTGCCATTCCTCACATTCACAAGTTGTGATTAATACGTTCTTGCTATAATTTGTGATAGTATTTTTTTATGAAATTTTATTCACAAGATTTACACTATGACAAAGTCATATGTTTATAAAATAATTACCACAACAATATTTGCAGATATTGCCTTTAAACTGGTTTAAGCACAATATTACAACAAAATTTTCCTTCTATAACAATATGTGCCTATTTGTAATTTTAATACTGAATAAAAAACTTTATCAGTTTTAAAAATTTACATTTTTTTTTACATACTACACATTTCGATGCTGTTGTGTGCGGTTATACGGGTTCAATAACTCTTGGATAAAGGCCAAAGGCGCAGTGAAGTATGATTCATTAAGAACCAAGTTATGTTGACTGCGGCTCAGTTGGTAATGTTCACAACTACTGACTCAAGAGTCCTGGGTTCGACTCCCTGCGATGATGAAACACTTATTGTTGCTGCAGTGGTTTTCCCTTACACAAGGATGCATTTACGGCTCGGCGTTGTGTTCGTTCATTAGATTTTATGTCATGTGCTGATATAGTCTGTATGCTCAGAATGGGCACGTTAAAAAAATCTCAAGGTATATATACATTTTGACAGTCTGATATGTCGAGACAGCAATCAAGGCCGTAGCCAGCCAATAATTTCAGGGGGGTTTGGTGGGCACTTCCCCCAATTGCTAGAAGCTAGAAAAAATTCTAGATGATAAACAGTTCTAGAAGCTATCTGAAGTGTTTTTATGGTAACATAGCCCCCTAACTGCAATTCTAAATATTAAACACCTCTAGAAGTTATCTGAAGTGCTTTATTTGAAAATATAACCCCCTAACTGCTGAAGGCTAGGAAAAATTCTAAATAAAAACCCCTCTAGAAGCTATCTGAAGTCCTTTTTATGGTAACATGCCCCCTAATTTGTACTCGTATCTTAATTTTTATATTGTCTGAACCATAAATAAAGCCATATATTGTTGATAAAATTTTGGGGGAGGGGTGGTTGAACCCCCAAACATCTCCCCACCGGATACGGCCTTGACAGCAATTAACACCACAAACTAATGTGAACTTATTAACTAATTACAAGTGTGAAAAAATTGTTCTTCCGTAACACTACATATACTTATTTTAATTTTGAAGAAAAATAAACTAATCATCAAAAAAATTAATTCTAAAATTTTTTACAAAATACATACACCAACAACTATCCACAACAAATACCAACCTTCTGCACTCTAAAGAGGAGGATAATGATTATAGTAAGTTTTTACAAGATTTTATCATGTCTTTATTTTGTCCTTCCGTAACACAAGATTGTTTTTATTTTTTAGCTTTTTTTTAATACATTGAAAAAATGTTGCCAGTAATCTGAGAAAAAGTGTATCTTATCTGCTTCATGCTAAGCCTGTTTTTTTTTAATTAAGTTGGAAAGTTTTGCTTTAATAATCAAAGAAACAGCTAAAAGGTTTCATTCCATAACGCTCCCAATACTGTGGCTTCACCCATAAGTGATAGATTGTTAATACAAGTATGATTTTTTTTTAATGTGTTATTAAATATCAAAGAAATGTGGGCCCATTTTAAAAGTTGGTTTAACTTAAGGTTACCTCATATCATTTTGATAATGAATATTATTTAGTGGTAAAATCAGGGTCCTGTTTTAAAAGTCATCCCATTTGTTTAGCACCCTTTCGGGTTTTATATATACTGCTCTTTACAAATACTAATCTACTAAGATAAGTGTGTTAGGATGAGGTAGGTTGAATTTAGAGGACGTGTAACCACACTTGCATGGAAAGAGGGTGTAAAACCACCCTCCCTATCCCTGACTGGGATTCGAACTCCGTCCTCTTGTCATTGGCAATCTAGTCCATTGCGAGAGAGACTTCCAATAATTATTTATACTTTATGAAGGAAAGGGGAGAAAATGATGCAAGGGTCGTGTCCGGAAATTGGTTTTTGGGGATAATTCTATCTGTGCCGACTTGTGGTAAAGTCCCACAAGGGCTGGCAAGGGATTTTGTTTAAATAATGAATCCATCTATAAGAAGAAGAAAAATCAACTTATTGGGTTTTTAAGTGATTCACATTTTATAAAACTCCAATTATCTAGGCGTTGAGTAAAATTTTGAAAATACGTTATTATAAATATTTTCGTAGGAATGGGGGTTTAACCACCTTCCCTCTTCACTTTCCCTCTGGTACGCCACTGAAATTATTTATTGGACGCTGGTGAAGCAAGGGTCGTGGGAATGTACAGAACGCATGAAAGGGGCAGTGTTTTTTTGTATTTTTTAGAGCAAAACTTTTTTTTTTTTTTTGCCAAGATAAATCAAATTATTCTCCATTAGGAACGAGTTTAATTTTCTCCACAGGATGACCTCAAAAGTTGTTGAATATCTTTCAAGGGTGTCTTGGAATTTAATGACAACGTTTTCTGTTCACTTAAAATGTTTCTTATCTAATGCCGCTATGCGCGTGACAGATATTAAATAAAAACTGTTGATGACAACATGTGTATAAAATTAAACTCTTTGTTTCTACTGGAGCAAAATGAATTTCATTTATTTTGACATAGTAAAATGTTGCTATAAGACCGCAAAAACACTGCCCTCAACTCAAATTCCCTAGACTCCCGCTTTAAAGCCTGTCTCTTTGCTAAAATGTATCTTGGAAGGTGCTTAATAATTTGCTGTCCCAAGAGAGCCGCATTTTCAAATAGCATTTCTTACGATCGGTTAATGACGAAGTTAAAAACATCTTGCGTTTGTAAAATTACATTGATATTTTGTATTTGTTGTCATTTGTAGGAGGGCTCCTTCCACTTTGGCAACTATGACACCCCTGTCAGAGAATTTTGTATGTGTGTGTTTGAGTGTGTGTTTGTGTTCGTTTGTGTGTGTTTGTGTGAGTGTGCGCCAAAAACCACGCAAGTCTATAATATATTATCAGTCCAAAAAGACCGGGTGAAAGCCATTTGCGAAGAGGGGTAAGGGAAGAAGGGTGAATGTGAACTTCATCTAGTGGCCAATCTCCAACCAATTATCTGCGAGGTTCACTCAAAAGCGATGTCGGCTTGTGGTCTTGATAGGGTTTCAGTTCCATGATAGTGGTGGAGGGATAAAGGGAAAGGAGGAAAGGTTTAAATGAGGTCCGTTCCTTTGTAAGGCAACTTTAATTGCTTATGGGCTTGTAACATTTGAGTGGGGTCACTTTAAAATGAGCATTACTCAGGGTTGGTAAGCACCTGGAAAACTAAGGTAATTAAGGTGTTGCAGGGATAGGTATGGGGAATTTTAAAAAGTCATTTGATATTTTTACAATAATTAAATAGCATTTTTTTAAATATTCATTTGAGGTAGGCCTATTTAACGTGTACTCTCTGAACCAACTGATTATATCAGAACACTGGAGTTTCATTGAGCGAAAGGGACAACCCATTTTGCCGGAAAGGTATTTTTTACATACCTCTCAAGGTTATTTTCATGCCACACTTGATATAGGACTGATGGCTTTATTTCTCCTCCGAAGGAAGTTGTGCTACGAATTTTTATCGCTCAAGAAAAATTTGTCGACCCCGGCTGAGTTTGAACCTACGAATATCGGGTCCTGAGGCGAGCACTTTACCCCAAGACTACCAAGGTCGACATGACCTTAATAGTTTTATCTACAACACATTAGGTTTTTAAAAAATGTGTTCATCCTAATTAATATAATCGTTGGATAGAATGAATAACTAATATAATGCCCTTAAATTGAGCCCTTATCATTAATTAAAATAAATATTAAAAGCCCGCTTAGATGGTCGCGAAGTCTAATGTGGTACTCTTACAGTAGACAAGAGTAATAGACCTCCAATGACTGGGAGATTGAGGTTAAAATCTCACTCGAGTGTACTTAGAGTGATCTTTCCAAAATGTTTTTCCACTCTCCCACCACGCAAATACGGATAGGCCTTCTCTAAATATAACCTTCCTAATTCTTAAAACCATTAGCGTAATTAATACACCATATAATACGAACGGGTAGTAAGGTACAGTGCTAAAAAAAATAGTATAAATTACATAGGGCCTTTGTAAGGAAGCTAGAAATGAAAGAAATGAGCTGTATGAGAATATAATTTTTGTATTTAGTTTCATAAGAATCAACAGAAGTTTTTTTTAAATTATATATAAACTTTAAATGAAGGGTAGTTTACTTAAGGACAAAAATAGAAAATAATCAATTTTGTTAAAATAGGCTCTAGCGATTTTGATTCAAATTCTGATCCAGGCACAGATTAGCATTACAAACAAAATGGAGTATCTAATATTTCTGGGAAAATGACTTAGAGAGCGAATATCTCCAATTTTAATATCTCCGAAACTATTTGAGATACAAAATAATTTACCATTGAGAAGTTGTAGGATTATTGAAAGTAAAAATACATTTTAATTTAA
Source organism: Timema monikensis (assembly GCA_902151445.1). Lineage (NCBI taxonomy): Eukaryota > Metazoa > Arthropoda > Insecta > Phasmatodea > Timematidae > Timema > Timema monikensis. The sequence goes on along the minus strand of CABFVZ010002688.1, from coordinate 60,350 downwards.
ATTTATTTTAACTAAACCTATTGTTTCCAAACGATAAATTACGCAAACACATTTTAAATTAAGATCCGTGAAATTGGGAAATAATTAAAATATTATTTAGGAAACATTGATATTCCTTGTTTCTAAAAATGTTTCTATTACAGTGTGTACTTCAAGTAGTTCTTTGTGGAATGCAATGCTCATTTAAACAATATTTATGCAACATTGAATATTATTTCGTTTCACACATCTTACAAATGTCTCCAATTTTAGGCAAAGTAGCGAAAAGGTCTGTTCGGTACACTATTCCATTTATTTCTACTTTCCCGTCCTAGAAGTAAATGTTCGATGTCGCCACTGCTGTAAATATTTGCTCTTCTACATCATTGTTTTCAAAAGGGATGGCCCCGATGGTCCCCAAGGGGTGCTGTGAAAATATGAAAAAGATTTTAATTAACTTTAAAACATTGCGGCTATTTTTATTTTTTTCCATATTATCAATAAAGTGTGTCTACAGTAAAATTTTAATCACAAAAATGCATTTTTAATGGAAGTGCGTCCTCTACTGAGAGTTTGCTTAGGTCACACCGACCCGCTTCAGTGTGGCTGCATGGTCTAAGGTGCAACACCCGCAATAAACTGGAATGCTGTTGTCGGGGATTGGGTTTCGAATCCCAGGCCAGGTGTAGTGGTTTCTCACTATATCTCCACGCATATTTGGGTGTAATTTCTTTTAAATTATACCTTTCTCATCCAAGGGCGCCCATCGGG